>JARYHS010008075.1:104621469-104855463 GCA_031002005.1 Vandiemenella viatica | reverse complement strand
AATAAGGTGAGTGGTAGCACATGTGGCATGTCCAATTATAGGGAAAGATTCGCCTGTGACAGGATAGAGTAAGTAGTGGTGGCAGGGTGCATGATGCAAGTTTTGCAGCGGGGTCTGTTACATGGGAAAGATCCCTGTGGAGGCCTAGGGGAGTCGGCAGGTAAATACTTGTGGACCAAGATGTTGTACAGATTGGGCGGTGTAACAGCCCTAATACCTGAATTTTGAATAGCATTATGCTGTATGAAATATTTGTAGTGAGCCAAAGTTTGCTTGAAAGTGATTTGATATGTTTTTTTGTAAATTCTTGTAAATAAGTGTATATAGACTTTGTTTTAGGTAAGAAAATTATTTAAAGACGATTTAATATGTTTAATAACCGAATGGTGCAAGAGAATTTCTTAAAAGTTTGTATTTCCATGTATTACTGTAATTTACGATGTCTACAGGACAATTTTCCACCATTTGAAAGGATTTCTGTAAATAATTTTGTATTTAAGTATCTCTAATTACCATTTCTAATCATTTTGTAATGTTATTAATTAATTTTGTATCAATTCCGATTGTTTTTAATATGTTTGATTGTTTGAGTGATTGTTAATGATCGAGAAATATCGGGCGGATGCCTTTGAAGAATTCTCGTAATTTCGATAGACTCTATATAAACAGATCGCCTGGACAGAGAGTCAGTTTTTCATTAAGTTTTGCATTAAGTATTATTCAGTGTTACAGAGACATTCATAAGTCAGTATTGCATCTTTGGATTGTAACAACTATGCTTGTGAATGTCGCAGACTTGTTTTGATTGTTCAAAATAAACGAATCTCAACATAACCTTGTTTTTTGGTGACTTTTAATTAATTAATGCAGTAATTAAACCACCAAAGAACCTTAACATGGCGACCGTTGACATGACGAGAAGTTCTTAAACATCTGTGGGATGTTTATCTTCTAAAAAGAATCTGCAGAAAATTGCGAGGAAATTTCGACCGGCTAGACACGTAGAGGTTGTACAGACGACACGGATTTGACGGCAAGCTGACCTACTTCGGCCTAAGGCGGAGATTTTTCCATCGGGAATCGGATGTAATCTTCCGACGACGAGTGGATTTCCTTCGGCCTCAAAATCGTCTTCCTACAGTGAATTGTGAAAAGTGTGGTTAAGTGTTTGAAGTCAGTGTGGTGTTTAATAGTTAAATAAGTGCTTCTAAGGGAAATTTAATGTGATACAAAAGTGAGGAATAACTGTAAGTACGGCACTGAATATTCAAGTGATTTATTTTGCATGTTAATGTGTGGCAGATTGGAAAGATTTTAATTTTCCTTGATTTTGTTTTTTATATTGATTTGGCTAATTACTAAAAATGGCTGATAGTCAGAACCTACAAGCAATTCTAGAGTCTTTTGTAGCCAGATTCGATAGCAAATTTTCTGAAATTAATTCTCAGTTTGCAGAAATCAATGGTAAATTCGATAACAAATTTTCTGAAATTAAGTCTCAGTTTTCCGAAATTGATAGTAAGTTTGACAGTAAGTTTTCTGAGTTTAAAAATGAATTTGATTTTGAGAGCAAATTCTCTGAATTGACTAAATGTTTTGATGTTAAAATCACAGAGCAATTTCAGGGTTTTAGCTCTCAATTCAAGGAAGATATTAACAATTTAGATTCTAAATTGGGGAAGGTAGTAACAGAATGTCAGGAGAAATTTGAGAAAGTTACAAAATTTTGTGAACAGAATAAGGCTGAATGTGAAAATTTAATTTATAAAGAGGTGAAGGAAGTCAGTGAAAATTGTGATAAATGAGGGAGGAATATGTTGCTTTATTCCAAGCTAATGATGTTAAAGCTAATGAGTTAAGACAGGAAGTGTTTGGTATAGGGAAAAATGTTAACGCATTGGTAAATCAACAGGAACAGTTAGCGCGTGGATTAGAAAGTAATGTAAATCAGTTAGAAAAAAGGGTTACTGGGTACAGGTTCAGTTAAGTCAGATTCCCTTAACAGGTAATCCAAATTTCAGTGCTGAAAAGAAGAATTTGAATTCTATGATGATAGTGGGAGGCTTCACCCTATTGAATTTATAGATAATTTTGAAAGATCAGACTATTTTAATTTGTTACCCGATAGTAAGAAAATTGCACTTGTGGGTAAACATCTAAAATCTTATGCTAGGGCATGGGGTGATAGACAAGCTAGGGAAGTGACTGACTACAAGCTGTTTAAAGAAAACTTTTTGAAACATTTTTGGTCGACAAGCAGGCAGATTCAAGAAAAGAGAGTTGATGACTGGTAAGGCCCTATAAACCTGGTAGGGAAACTCAACATGATTTTTTTCATAAATGTTGGATCCGTTGTAAGTACTTAGACCATCCTTATGGAGAGGAGGAATTTATTGATTTGATAGGAGCTAGGCTACCTCAGCAAACAAGAAATTTAATTGCCACTTTGGATGTAGTAAATGTGGATAGAGTTTCTGAATTGTTGAGACGCTTGGATGCCCAGGAGTCATTCAATGAACAACATTACCACCATAGGAGGGGCAGCAGGAGTCCCCCTAGAAGGGGTAATGGGTCAAGGGATGGTAGATCGAGGGACGGGATCGTAATAATTATGCAAGAAGGAATGATAATGGGGAGTGAGAGAACAGAACCCTCAATCTGAAAGGGAAAGGCAGCATGGGGGGCAGGCAAACTAAAGACCACCCCTGTTATGGGCCCCGCAGTGGTGGACAAGAAGTGGGTCCAGGTACCAACTGCTATAGCGTTAATTCCATTTTTATGAATAATCCCCGAGAAGATTTATTGGAAGAGGTGGGGTAGCAGCAAGTGAATTTCAGGATAAGGTTATGATAGATGTAATTAATGATGTTGATGATGTAAAGGTTGATAATAAGATAAAGCGGGAAGGGGACCACCATAGTACCTTATCACTAGAATCAGTGTGCGAAAGTAATAATTTTCATGTAGAAGATTTTCGAAATGGTCACTGCTTAATTACAAAAAGGGGTGCAGAATTTATAGTGCATACTACAGTGTGGCTATCAGAAACTTGTAAGGTCCAGAATGGCATAGTTGGGACTATGTGTGCTAGGATAGGTGGTAATGAAGTTTGTAGAAGTGCTGAAATCGAGGAGTTTCTCAAATATCTTGAAGATGAAGGTGATACAGTGGTTGGATAGGAGACCCAGATGAGGAGGAGAATTGTAAGTCAAAGTATTTGTCTTCTGAAGAGAGAGTGGTTGAAAAGCCTTATGTACCAATCCCTAAGTTGGAAAAATGTCCTAATTTTGACCTAGCTGATACGTTATTTAGCTCTTTATTTGGTGTAGATGATGACATTGAAGAAATGGGTGGGAGTAAGGATTTATTGAACCAGTTTCTAATTTGGAAAATTGTACAGAATGTGACTTAGATGACACTATGTTTTGTACTCTCTTTGATGTGGAAGCTAATAGTGAAGTAGTAGTTGCTGAGAAAAATAATTATTTGGTGGATGAAGTCAGTAAGCCAGATGTTAAAACAGTTTTAGGTACTGATTCAGATAATTTGGTAAGTTTAAGTAGTAATCAGATGATGAAGAGTGGGGTTGGGAGTAATGATGGACTAAACTGTAGTAGTGAGAATAATAAATTTGTATTACCAGTTGAGTCAACAGCATTGCTTTTAAGTGACAATCAATTTGCTAAAACAGAACCATTGTATGTCTCAGCTGTTGCGTGGTTGTACCAAAGTCTGTTGTCTGAGATGATTGGAAGTTTGTGTTTCTGTATGTATATAATGAAGCTTTGTGAAAATAGAAATGTAATATTAAATGTGTATACAAAAGTTGAAGAAAACTGGAAGGTTAGGAAAAAGTAACTTACATGGTTCTGGGTTTCCAGGGAAATCCTGAAACCCACTTATGAGAATTAATTGAAATGCATGGTTTGGGGAGGGGTCCCTACATGTAAATATCTAATTTTGTAAATAAGTTTGTGAATTGATGCATGTAAATAGTTTGTGTGAGTACTTAAGTCAGATGCAGATGTAAGCATTTCAATGTATAATTTGTGACAGTTTTGTGTAGAAATTTTGTGTTTTCATGATGTTGTGACTTTCTACATTTGGTGACAAATTATCAGCTGTAAAATGTAAACAGACTGTGTATAACAAGCAGACATCAAGTGTGTAATTTGGAGTGAAAATAATTGTAACTTAAGGTGATGGCATTGAACGTTTGTTGTGTAAAAACAGTAAATGATAAAATGATTGGATGAGAAAAGACAATTATTGTAAACAAAATCAGTGTCATGGACTATGTGCAGATTGTATGTATGAAGAATTGTATTTGTTCATTGTAAAAGTCATTATGGTTGATTGATTGTAATCTGTTCGTGTCTGCATTATGTGTACATTCAACTGCTTAGATTCATGACGGATTCAATCAATTTTAACTGTGTAAAAGTAAGTGAATCCTGGGGAGGGGTTGTAACAAGCCCTAATACCTGAATTTTGAATAGCATTATGCTGTATGAAATATTTGTAGTGAGCTAAAGTTTGCTTGTAAGTGATTTGATATGTTTGTTTTGTAAATTCTTGTAAATCAGTGTATGTAGACTTTGTTTTAGGTAAGAAAATTATTTAAAGACGATTTAATATGTTTAATAACCGAATGGTGCAGAGTATTTCTTAAAAGTTTGTATTTCCATGTATTACTGTAATTTACGATGTCTACAGGACGATTTTCTACCGTTTGAAAGGATTTCTGTAAATAATTTTGTATTTAAGTATCTCTAATTACCATTTCTAATCATTTTGTAATGTTATTAATTAATTTTGTATCAATTCCGATTGTTTTTAATATGTTTGATTGTTTGAGTGATTGTTAATGATCGAGAAATATCGGGCGGATGCCTTTGAAGAATTCTCGTAATTTCGATAGACTCTATATAAACAGATCGCCTGGACAGAGAAGTCAGTTTTTCATTAAGTTTTGCATTAAGTATTCATTCAGTGTTACAGAGACATTCATTATGTATTAAGTTGTCATTCAGTTGTTAGTTGACAGCATCTTTGGGATTGTAACAACTATGCATGTGAATGTCGCTGACTTGTTTTGATTTGTTCAAAATAAACGAACATCTCAACATACCTTGTTTTGGTGGACTTTTTAAAGTAATTAATGCAGTAATTAACCCACCAAAGAACCTTAACAGCGGTCTGCTAAGCAAGTGCGGGGAGCAGTGGGTAGGATTTTGGGAAGGAGGAGACGCATTTCAGGGAAGGAACGAAAGAAATCATGCCCACGGCGGAGTATCTGGTTGACAGATTCCAGGCCAGGAAAGAACTGGGTGACAAGTGTTGGACCACGGTCAGCTTTTAGGAGGTGCAGAACGAGGGTTATGGGTGATGGCACGGGAAATTTGTTTTTCCACCAGATCATGGGGGTATTGGCGGAAACAAGGGCTTGGGATAGTTTTTGGGAGTAACTGGAGATTGATTCATGATCAGAATAGATGCGTCTGCCACGGATTGCAAGGCTGTATGGGAGGGAACGTTTAATGTGGAAGGGGTGACAACAGTCAAAGTGTAGGGTATTGTTGTAAATTGGTCGGTTTAATGTGTTCTGAGGTATGGAGGGTCCCCTGTCCGTAGGGTGATATCTACGTCAAGGAAGGTGATACAGGTGTGGGAATATGACCATGTGAAATTGATGGAGTGATTATCATTTAATGAGTTGAGGAAGTCTAGGAGGTGGTCCTCCCCGTGGGTCCAGATCATAAATCTGTCATCTATGTATCTGAACCACACGAGGGGACTGAGGGGGGAATTCTTCAAAAAATATTTTCTAGGCGGGCCCAGGAAAAGGTTAGCATAGGACGGGGCCATGCGGGTACCCATGGCAGTGCCCGCGTATCTGGTGGTAAATCTGGGAGTTGAAGGAGAAATAGTTTTTGGAGAGGATAAAGTTGGCAAGGGATATGAGAAAGGATGTTCTGGGAAGACTGTTTGGAGGGCGGATATCCAAGAAGTGCTGAAGGGAACTGAGGCCTTCAAGGTGGGAATATTGGTGTACAAGGAGGTTACGTCAATTGAAACAAGGAGGGAGTCTGGTGTAGAGGACTGGGGACTTTTGACAGATGTTCCAAAAAATGTGTTGTGTCTTTGATGTAAGATGGAAGGTTCTGCACAAAAGGTTGGAGGTGTTGATCCACCAAGGCTGAAATTCGTTCAGTGGGGGAACCATAGGCCGCAAACTATAGGTCGTTCTATATTGCCAGCCTTGTGTATCTTGGGGAGAAGCTACAAAGTAGGTGTGCGGGGATTTTGAGGGGTGAGAAGGGATAAGGATTGTGAAGAAAGACCTTGTAAGGGGCATAGGAGGTCCAGGAAGGAGCGAATTTCGAGGCAGATGGAAGAGGTGGGATCTGTGGCATGTGGACGATAGGTGTTGTTATCAGAGAGCTGTTTAAGGGCCTCCGCATCGTAGTCACTGTGATCCATGACCACGGTGGTGGAGCCCTTGTCTGCTGGAAGGATAATGATATTTTTGTTATTGGACAGTTCACCTCATGGCCCGGATTTCAGTAGGATTGAGGTTATTGGAGTTGGGAATAGAGTTGAGGAAAGATTTGAGGATAAGGTCGATGTGAGGAAGTCTTGGAACAGGAGGAGGGGATGATTTTGGGGAAGAGGAGGAGGGTCAAGTTGGGATGTTGGTTTGAACTGCTCTAAGCTGGACTCAATCTCACCTGGGCGGCTGTCACTCTCCGTTGTGGTAGAAAAGTGATACCGCCAGCGGAGTGTGCGGCAGAAAGCAAGCGAGTTCCAGACCAGAGCAGCATGGTCGAACTTAGGAACAGGCGAGAAGGTAAGTCCCTTGGAGATGATAGAGAGATGTGGTTCAGACAAGGACGTGGACGAGAGTTTAACCACTGACCGTTGTGGTGTGTCTACAGGTCGGGCAGTGGCATGATGGATGGGTGGTAAGGTGGGTGTGGCATATTAAAACCACACCCACCTCCATTACCACCCATCCATCGTGCCACTGCCCGACCTGTAGACACATCACACGGTCAGTGGTCAACCTTTCGTCCATGTCCTTGTCTGAACCACAACTCTCTATCCTCTCCAAGGGACTTTCCTTCTCGCCTATTCCTAAGTTCGACCATGCTGCTCTGGTCCGGGACTCGCTTGCTTTCTGCCGCACACTCCGCTGGCGGTATCACTTTGCTACCACAATGGAGAGTGACAGCCGCCCAGGTGAGATTGAGTCCAGCTTAGAGCAGTTCAAACCAACATCCCAACTTGACCTTCCTCCTCTTCCCCAAAATCATCCCCTCCTCCTGTTCCAAGACTTCCTCACATCGACCTTATCCTCAAAATCTTTCCTCAACTCTATTCCCAACTCCAATAACCTCAACCCTACTGAAATCCGGGCCTGAGGGAACTGTCCAATAACAAAAATATCATTATCCTTCCAGCAGACAAGGGCTCCACCACCGTGGTCATGGATCACAGTGACTACGATGCGGAGGCTCTTAAACAGCTCTCTGATAACAACACCTATCCTCCACATGCCACAGATCCCACCTCTTCCATCTGCCTCGAAATTCGCTCCTTCCTGGACCTCCTATGCCCCTTACAAGGTCTTTCTTCACAATCCTTATCCCTTCTCACCCCTCAAAATCCCCGCACACCTACTTTGTACCTTCTCCCAAGATACACAAGGCTGGCAATCCAGGACGACCTATAGTTGCGGCCCTATGGTTCCCCCACGAACGAATTTCAGCCTTGGTGGATCAACACCTCCAACCTTTGTGCAGAACCTTCCATCTTACATAAAAAGACACACCACATTTTTTGGAACATCTGTCAAAAGTCCCCAGTCCTCTACCACCAGACTCCCTCCTTGTTTCAATTGACGTAACCTCCTTGTACACCAATATTCCCCACCTTGAAGGCCTCAGTTCCCTTCAGCACTTCTTGGATATCCGCCCCCCAAACAGTCTTCCCAGAACATCCTTTCTCATATCCCTTGCCAACTTTATCCTCTCCAAAAACTATTTCTCCTTCAACTCCCAGATTTACCACCAGATACGCGGCACTGCCATGGGTACCCGCATGGCCCGTCCTATGCTAACCTTTTCCTGGGCCGCCTAGAAAATATTTTTCTGAAGAATTCCCCCCTCAGTCCCCTCGTGTGGTTCAGATACATAGATGATATATTTATGATTTGGACCCACTGGGAGGACCACCTCCTAGACTTCCTCAACTCATTAAATGATAATCACTCCATCAATTTCACATGGTCATATTCCCACACCTGTATCACCTTCCTTGACGTAGATATCACCCTACGACAGGGGACCCTCCATACCTCAGTACACATTAAACCGACCAATTTACAACAATACCTACACTTTGACAGTTGTCACCCCTTCCACATTAAACGTTCCCCCCCATACAGCCTTGCAATCCGTGGCAGACGCATCTATTCTGATCATGAATCAATCTCCAGTTACTCCCAAAAACTATCCCAAGCCCTTGTTTCCCGCCAATACCCCCATGATCTGGTGGAAAAACAATTTCCCGAGCCATCACCCACAACCCTCGTTCTGCACCTCCTAAAGCTGACCGTGGTCCAACACTTGTCACCCAGTTCTTTCCTGGCCTGGAATCTGTCAACCAGATACTCCGCCGTGGGCATGATTTCTTTCGTTCCTTCCCTGAAATGCGTCTCCTCCTTCCCAAAATCCTACCCACTGCTCCCCACACTTGCTTCAGCAGACCGCCCAATCTGTTACAACATCTTGGTCCACAAGTATTTACCTGCCGACTCCCCTAGACCTCCACAGGGATCTTTCCCATGTAACAGACCCCGCTGCAAACCTTGCATCATGCACCCTGCACCACTACTTACTCTAATCCTGTCACAGGCGAATCTTTTCCCTATAATTGGACATGCCACATGTGCTACACTCACCTTATTTACCAACTCACCTGCATCCACTGTACTGCCTCTTACATTGGTCTCACCACTCAACAACTTTCCTACAGAATGAATGGCCACAGGCAAACAGTTTATACTTCCAACCTAGACCATCACGTGGCAATTCATGCGAACTTCCATAATTCAAACAACCTCAACACCTGTTTCACAGTCAGAGCTATTAGAGTTTTTCCAAATACCACCACCCCTTCAGAACTCCGCAGATGGGAACTAGCCTATCAACATATCCTTGACACAGACACACCCCTGGCCTAAACCTACGTTAAACCTGTCACTTGCCATCTGCTCAATTCATTTTACAGTCGGTTATTTATTTATTTATTATTTTTTTATTTATTTTTTATTTATTTATTTATTTTTTTTAATTTATTTTTGTGTATATATATATATATATATATATTTTAAATTCTTCCATCTCCCTTATTTCAAATTATAACTTTGTGAACTAAGCTGCACAAGAGATTAAATTGATTTGTTTCACTTTTATCGCTGGTCAGGCCTATTCCCCCCTCCCCCCCCCCTCCCCTCCCGGCAATTCTTCCACTAACCACGCATTTTCCGCCTGTGCTTCATTCATGCTGGCGGGCTCGGATGTGACCACAGTCCTTTCCACCCTGCCATATGTCTCGCCTCCTACATGAGTAAGACTTAGGTCAAAATATTGTGTAATTCTTTTAGCTTTTGTGTTTTTTACGTGGTCTCGCCCCCTGCCCTTCATCTGTGGTAAGTGACGGGTAACTGTTTATTTCCCTATCCTATCTTATTTTCAGTGCCTCGCGGCAGTTTCTTTGTTCCTTTATCCAATTGTTGCCTTACGGCTCCCTTCGTTTTGTCCTTTTTTGTTCCTATCTCGGTGTTCTCCCGTCTTTTTATTTCCATCTTTGCTCTTTGTGTACTTGTATTTGCGTATTCCTTCCTTAGAACTTCGTTTTAATGTACATTTTTCCACAACATTCACATGCCTTTTAAACGTATGCGTATTTCCGTTGTATTAGTAACTTTTTGTATCATATTAACTGCTTTTGCTCACGTGTTTAAATAATTTTCGCGTTTTTTTTTCGTAATATTTATTTTCTTCCCGCTCTTACGGTTACTGCGTGCGTTTCAATTCAGTCCGTTTTATTTCCCAGGTATTGTTGGCGGTTGGGCTACTAAACAATACACATATATATATTTTCTTATCCTTATTCTGTGCTTTTCCAGGAATTAGTATCAATACTGCCGGCGCCGTTCTAACTAACCTCACTTTTTTTTTTCTTTTTTTTTAATCGGCATTTCAGTAAACACACTTTTTCCACCGTTTTCACTATCTGCCTGCTCAGTTTATTGTCGGTGTAGTGACGAAGCACTACATTTCCTATTCTTTACTGGTTTTATAATTTATTTTTTTTTTTTTATTTTTTTTCCCCAGCGATTTTTGGCACAGCTTAAATAATAAAATTAATTTTTCTGTTGTGCCTGTGGCCGCTTAAATTGAAATTTCCAAATATTCCCCCCCCCCCCAGTTTTATATTTATTTTTATTTATTTATTTATCACCCTCTTCATTGTGGCTCTCTGACCTACTGACCATTATCTTCCTAACTTGTCGTGTGCTGTTGTTCTTTCCATAAACTTCTCTAAAATCATGTCTCCAATTTACCATTACTTGAAACAATTCCGTTTTCATGCCATCCACCTCACTAGACTCCACTCCCATATACTTTTCCTTCAATCATGCCTCTCTTTCAACATACCCCCCAATGGCCTGACAATAAAACTACCAGTCTCCGGTTGCAACCCACAACTCCACCAAACTCTCCATGCTTTTCGTTTGACACAATTGCTTACTCTCACCCATATTGTTCTCCAGCAATATCTACTAAAAGCCCAGCAACATTCGATTCAACTTTCCTCTTTCCACAAGATTCTTTGTCTAATGCATCCCTCCCCATCTCAACATCTTAAACAAATTTTCACAGAGTCCAGACAGTTGCAACAGAAATGTGAACAAAAAAATCTGCTAAAGCTGTCAAATCTATTGAAAAGCTATCTTGTTTTAGGCCTGTCTCTTCCTTACCAACATCCTTCACATAGGCAGCACACACCACCTCCTCCCCTGGTTGCCAAAGTCCCATGTCTTCCCCACATTTTTAATATGCCACACCCACCTCCATTACCACCCATCCATCGTGCCACTGCCCGACCTGTAGACACACCACAACGGTCAGTGGTCAACCTCTTGTCCACGTCCTTGTCTGAACCACAACTCTCTATCCTCTCCAAGGGACTTTCCTTCTCGCCTATTCCTAAGTTCGACCATGCTGCTCTGGTCCGGGACTCGCTTGCTTTCTGCCGCACACTCCGCTGGCGGTATCACTTTTCTACCACAACGGAGAGTGACAGCCGCCCAGGTGAGATTGAGTCCAGCTTAGAGCAGTTCAAACCAACATCCCAACTTGACCCTCCTCCTCTTCCCCAAAATCATCCCCTCCTCCTGTTCCAAGACTTCCTCACATCGACCTTATCCTCAAAATCTTTCCTCAACTCTATTCCCAACTCCAATAACCTCAACCCTACTGAAATCCGGGCCATGAGGGAACTGTCCAATAACAAAAATATCATTATCCTTCCAGCAGACAAGGGCTCCACCACCGTGGTCATGGACCGCAGTGACTACGATGCGGAGGCCCTTAAACAGCTCTCTGATAACAACACCTATCGTCCACATGCCACAGATCCCACCTCTTCCATCTGCCTCGAAATTCGCTCCTTCCTGGACCTCATAGGCCCCTTACAAGGTCTTTCTTCACAATCCTTATCCCTTCTCACCCCTCAAAATCCCCGCACACCTACTTTGTACCTTCTCCCCAAGATACACAAGGCTGGCAATCTGGGACGACCTACAGTTGCGGCCTATGGTTCCCCCACTGAACGAATTTCAGCCTTGGTGGATCAACACCTCCAACCTTTTGTTCAGAACCTTCCATCTTACATCAAAGACACACCACATTTTTTGGAACGTCTGTCAAAAGTCCCCAGTCCTCTACCACCAGACTCCCTCCTTGTTTCAATTGACGTAACCTCCTTGTACACCAATATTTCCCCACCTTGAAGGCCTCAGTTCCCTTCAGCACTTCTTGGATATCCGCCCTCCAAACAGTCTTCCCAGAACATCCTTTCTCATATCCCTTGCCAACTTTATCCTCTCCAAAAACTATTTCTCCTTCAACTCCCAGATTTACCACCAGATACGCGGCACTGCCATGGGTACCCGCATGGCCCCGTCCTATGCTAACCTTTTCCTGGGCCGTCTAGAAAATATTTTTCTGAAGAATTCCCCCCTCAGTCCCCTCGTGTGGTTCAGATACATAGATGATATATTTATGATCTGGACCCACTGGGAGGACCACCTCCTAGACTTCCTCAACTCATTAAATGATAATCACTCCATCAATTTCACATGGTCATATTCCCACACCTGTATCACCTTCCTTGACGTAGATATCACCGTACGACAGGGGACCCTCCATACCTCAGAACACATTAAACCGACCAATTTACAACAATACCTACTCTTTGACAGTTGTCACCCCTTCCACATTAAACTTTCCCTCCCATACAGCCTTGCAATCCGTGGCAGACGCATCTGTTCTGATCATGAATCAATCTCCAGTTACTCCCAAAAACTATCCCAATCACTTGTTTCTCGCCAATACCCCCATGATCTGGTGGAAAACAAATTTCCCGTGCCATCACCCACAACCCTCGTTCTGCACCTCCTAAAGCTGACCGTGGTCCAACACTTGTCACCCAGTTCTTTCCTGGCCTGGAATCTGTCAACCAGATACTCCGCCGTGGGCATGATTTCTTACGTTCCTTCCCTGAAATGCGTCTCCTCCTTCCCAAAATCCTACCCACTGCTCCCCGCACTTGCTTCAGCAGACCGTCCAATCTGTACAACATCTTGGTCCACAAGTATTTACCTGCCGACTCCCCTAGACCTCCACAGGGATCTTTCCCATGTAACAGACCCCGCTGCAAAACTTGCAACATGCACCCTGCCACCACTACTTACTCTAATCCTGTCACAGGCGAATATTTCCCTATAATTGGACATGCCACATGTGCTACCATTCACCTTATTTACCAACTCACCTGCATCCACTGCACTGCCTCTTACATTGGTCTCACCACTCAACAACTTTCCTACAGAATGAATGGCCACAGGCAAACAGTTTATACTTCCAACCCAGACCATCCCGTGGCAATTCATGCGAACTTACATAATTCAAACAACCTCAACACCTGTTTCACAGTCAGAGCTATTAGAGTTTTTCCAAATACCACCACCCCTTCAGAACTCCGCAGATGGGAACTAGCCTATCAACATATCCTTGACACCAGACACACCCCTGGCCTAAACCTACGTTAAACCTGTCACTTGCCATCTCTCATTTCATTTTACAGTTGGTTATTTATTTATTTATAATTATTATTATTTTTTGTATATATATATATATATATTTTAAATTCTTCTATCTCCCTTTATTTTCAATTATAACTTTTTGAACTAAGCTGCACAGAGATTAAATTGATTTGTTTCACTTTTATCGCTGGTCAGGCCTATTCCCCCCCCCCCCCCCCCTCCCGGCAATTCTTCCACTACCACGCATTTTCCGCCTGTGCTTCATTCATGTGGCGGGCTCGGATGTGACCACATCTTTCCCCCTGCCATATGTCTCGCCTCCTACATGAGTAAGACTTAGGTCAAAATATTGTGTAATTCTTTTGTTTTTGTGTTTTTACGTGTCTCGCCCTCCTGCCTTCATCTGTGGTAAGTGACGGGTAACTGTTTATTTTCCCTATCCTATCTTATTTTTAGTTCGTTATTATACAGCTATAAGAGATTGTCCCCCTTCCAAATGGTTTTGGCAAGATAATGGATATATAAAAAGGTTATGTTCTGAGCTGAAAAGTACTACTTCAACAAGCAATTCTGTCTCCATCCTATAATCACAAACAATTGCTAGTTTTCCTAACTGTGTACCAAATAACCAGACTCTTCTAAGCATTTATCTTCATTCCATGTTGACCTACTCAGATAGTCTATCTGGCTCTCCCTGTTATAGTTTATATTCTCCCCTTCTGGATCCCATTACAAACCATTATGTCATCTGTAAACAATCTCAGTTCTTACTATAAACCATCAGCAACATGAACAATGATGAATAGAAGTGGTCCCAATTCACTATCAATTGGAACTCCCATATTCATCTTCAATTCAATTGATAATGCATTTTCATACTCTAACACTTTGCTGTCTGCCTTTTAAGAATTCCTCTAACCAACATGTCTTGTCTGAATACCTTTTCTGCCGCTCATAATCTTAACATACAACAGAAATTTCTAGATACATCATTCTGAGTTTTCCTGCAGCAATAATATTCTTTAAGAATGTATGAGGTCTGGCCCGAAAGTATCTGACCTTCCTTCATATTCTTCGGTCATGAGTGTCAACAGTAAAGCTTCACGAACTCCCTAGATGCTACAGTTGTCACCAGTATGCCTTAGTTCTCATGGAGCACGTGTTTGTTGACAAAGTGTTTTGTACATTCATCACAGTTTGCAGAAACATTGGAACAATGAATTTGAATTAAATTTTGTTTTGAATTCAAAAAGACTTGTGTGGAGACCACCGAAGTGATGAAGACAGCATCTGGAGACATGTGTGTAAGCAAAACACAAATAAAAGAGTGGTATGAGTGGTTCAAAGATGGCTGCAAACTGTTGATAGTAATCCACACTTTGGGTGGCCTTCATAGAAAATAAAATTCATTAGTAAATTCTATACTCATTTTTTTTTTAAATATATAAAAAATAAATAAACTGTAAATGAGTGTGAAACTATTAAGTACCTATTAGTCACAACACAAAAAACATCAAATGGGTGCACACATAGCAGAAATTTTAGGAAAATCTAATTCTTAACTGTAGATCACATAATGAACAATTTTGACATACCTGTAAAGCAAATAGACTAAAAAATATCTTGTATATCCTAATCTGAAGTACTATTGTGCTGTATGAATCTGATTATTAATATCAGGATTATGTAGAGATGAGCTGTGAAATTGTGACCACTTCCCACAGTTCTTACAAAGTTGATACAGATATCTGGAAGGATTTTCCACTAGATAGATGATGTATTATTCGGTATTATTTGTTTTAGTAACATGTGAATAACTTCTATCATTTAGAAATAGAGTGAATTACTTCTTCCCTTTTCTTACCAATCATTTGGATCACAGTGATAGAACAGATAACATCAAGGAAAGAAGGGGTCTTACTGACACTTGAGTGAATGGAATACAGAAATTAAAAATTATGTTTTACACAAAGTACCCACTGCCATCCACAGTTTTGTCCGAATTGCAGAATATAGTTGTAGACATTCTTTAGTGATATGGATTCACCTCACCTAAGATTGAAACACTAAAATGGCAATAAAAACATAATGAAACTGACTACAAAGTATATTATAATACTGCAGGGAGACTACAATCTTTGCTAAAATTGGATACAATATATAAACCATGGTACAATTGAGGTTATTAATTAATAATGTTTCTTGAAGGAAAGCAAGTGCAATTGCCCATCACATTCCAGATTCTTACAGAACCAATGAAAAAATTAACAACGCATCTTTTTGTTCCAGATTTGAGAAAGGTGTCATAACAATTCAATAATTAAAAATAATAATGAAAACCACACAAATTTAACACTGTTAAAATAAACAACAAACTGTCTGCTGTAACAATTTGAATCTATTATTGTATCAGAATGACTGGGAAAAATAGTTAAATTACACTGAAATTGTGACTCACATCTTATTACAAATATTTGATTTAAAACAATACTTTAACAACGAAAAACCTACTGTTGCTTTCAGACACTGACTTAATCAAAATTCAATTGAAAACACAATTTGATATTGTCACACTTAAAAGTTTTGTTGTTGTTACAAAAACAGGTTCTTCTTGTCAGCTGCCAAGGGACACTTTTTAAATTGATTTGCACCTTTAAATTGTTCCCACAGTAAAGGAGAGTTTTCTTTATATTCAAACATGGTAACTTTAATATTGCCCCTTTTGATTTCAACACCAAACTACATCAGGAAAAGCAATTTTGCTGTCCAAAGAATGCAAGTTCTTTATTGGTAGTGATCATGTAACAAAATTAATCAGGCTCACTTCACATCTATAAAATAGCCACTCTGATGATAGAATGTTCATTTAAAATGGTCAACTAATATTTGTTGCATAACTAAATATTGCTTACGGACATAACAATTCCTGCTCAACTTGCACAAAGGCTAGTAATGTTCTGTATTTCTGTGAGCACATAACTATAACAATCAAACATTCTCTAAGAGTAACTGAATGTCTACCTAGCTTTATGACAGAGGGTACAAAAGCTATTGATAATAATGATATAAATAATAAAAGAAAAGGAAATTAACCCACCACATACCAAAGTGGACGGCTGGGATGAGAGAGAACACTTATGCTGACAAATAAATACACAATACAAAATATTTCAGCATCTGCCTTCTTTGGTGGTAGAAAAATGGGCCATTATGCTCCATATGTGTAAACACAATGAACGTCACCCAATAACTAACTGGGTAGTGCGGTAAGAATGGGGTAACGGCAATGAAGCGCATCCTCTGGTGACAATATCCCTACACACCCATTCTTCTCCCTTCCTCCTCCAGCCCACTTTTGCCCTCAACCAATTTTTACTTTAAATTCTTTCAGTGTTTTTGGTAAATTATTCATCATTTATCTTGGGAATTTTGCAATCTCTCACACCCTTTCCTATAAAAGAAAATTTTGCCTACCCCCTTATGCCTGAAATCAAGTGCCAGCTTGTAGTCATGGTCATATTTAATCTTCCAAGCACCTCTCTTAATTTTCCCACCAACATCTTTCCAGGTTTCATCATCAATATAGGCCTTGTACGTTCCTATGGCTCTCTTCCCCCTCCTTCTATCCCCCAATGAATCCCACTCCAGCTATTTTACCATATTAGTTACAAATCGTGTTTTCAAAAGACAAATCTGGCAGCCCTTCTCTCCACTCCCTCCCACTCCTCTATTTGATACCCAAATGTGGGTCCCATATAACACTACCATATTCCAGCAGTGGTCTGACCAGAGTTTTGTACCACAAATCCCTTACTTCTCTAGTGCTTCCCCTTATCACTCTTTCCAACAGGTGAAGTATTTTGAACCTTTTCCCTATTACCTGTTCAATGTGTCCTGCCAAGTTAAGTCTAGCTATCAAATGTTATGCCAAGGTATTTACATTTCAAGTCTTCAATAAGTAGTTCCTTCCCCACTTTAAAATCATAATCAACCTTTAGCTCATTATCAGTGGCCCTAATAAGTTAGCTTTTCTTTGCATTTGTTTTCATCCCATGTTGACTCAGCAACCTAGTTATACTATCTAGATCACCCTGCAGCTGTTTATAGTCTTCTATTGTTTCAATCCATTCATATAACATTATGTCATCTGCAAACAATCAAATGTCTGACAGTAAACCATTAACATAACAATTCATTAGAATAATGAATAGGAATGGTCCAAATACACTACCTTGTGGAACTCCCATGATCACTCCTACTTCTTTTGATATTGCATTTCCTACCCTGACTTTTTGCTTTCTACCTTTTAGGAATTATTCCACCATGCAAATCACCTTTTCATCAACTCCAATAATTTTTACCTTATTTCGCATCATTTTATGCCTCACTCTGTCAAAGGCCTTTGAAAGATCTAGTTCTACATTATCAACTTGACCTTCTCTGTCCATTTCATCAGAAATATATTGCATATGGCCAACAAACTGAGATTCACATGAATATCCTTGTGTAAAGCCATGATGCTGACTTGAAAACCAATTATGTTCCTCACAGACACGTCTGATATGGTTACATATTAGTTTATCCATTAATTTACCTGCCACTGATATCAAGTTGATTGGCCTGTAGTTTTCAACCGATTTTGTCACACCTCCTTTATGGAGCAGAACTACTTTCACACTTTTCCAGTCATCTGATAAACAACAGGTATCCAGACTCAATTTAAATAATGTTTGAAGATAAGGTACAATGTCCCATCCTACCACCTTTAAGATGTCTGTAGTAATAATATCCACACCGGATCCTTTATGGTTTTATAGATTCTTTAGTTCCTTCATGGTATCTTCATATTTAATTTAAAATTTTATAATCTGTTTCGATAACTGTGCAACTGTGCAAAAAGGCTCATTTTCTGATATAACCCCCAGCGTTCCTGAATTATTGTCCCTAATGTTCTCACTGAACCAGTAACTTAATAACTCTGCCATTTTAAAATCCTCAGTTAGTTCTTTTCCATCCATATCTATAATTGTCTCAACACCCTATCTTCCCCTCAGTTTCCTCATATAGCTACAGAAATTTCTAGATGCATCAGTCAGAGGTCCCCCTGCACCAATAATATTCATCATAAACTCATCCTTGACCAGTTTGTTTGGCATTATTAATTCCTTGGTTAGTTGTTTCAAGAATTCCCTACTGTCTTGCTGTTTCTTAACTCTGTTATGTTCTCATCTCACCAACCTCTTTAACCTTCTCACCTCCCTGTTATAGTATGTAGGTTCTGTACTTCTCTTTATTTTCTGTTTCTTCACCCTTTTTTTTATTATTTCCTTGAGCTCTGTACTTGTGTCATTCTACCTTTTAAAAAATTAACCCTGAAATATCTTCTCAGTTCCAAAATTTGTGCCTTTTTTTTAACTGTATCTATTTCCCCATTCAATATGGCCACTTGTTTATTGAATACCCTTATATCCATCAGAACTGCCTTGTGATGACTTATTCCTTCAGTTACTTGACACCTGATAAGGTTATCATCAGGCTTTATTAGGAAGATATCCAAATGTCTGGTCCCCTTGTTTTCAGCTCAACCACCTGTGTAAAGCCTCCTTCCCTTAATAAGGTATTTGCAAATCTCTATTCCTCTGTGTTATTAACCATATTTCCTACCCAGTTGATACCTGGTAAGTTCAAATCCCCACCAATAATGACCATTCTATGTTCACTTCTGAACTCTGACTTTAGTTTCCCCCCAAGGGCCTCATCTTTATAATTAATTTTTTCACTACTGTATGCAACCAACATCTTGACTTTTTCTTTGATATAATTACATATGAATAAATAATTAATATTAAACATTGGATACGATAAAAAACCACCGCTTACCAAAGAAGGGGATTCCAGCGGCGTTGGTACACGAAAAAGAAAAAACACAAACACACAAAGAATAAAATTTTCGAGCATGGCTCTTCCTCAGTAGAAGTGAGATGGCTGCACACAAGAGCTGCTGGCAGCCAACTGCGCGAGACACAATGAGAGTGGCTCATGGTGGGGGAAATACATCTTGGCAGGAAGTGAGGGAGGGGATAGAAGAGCACAGGCTGGAAAACGATGATGAAAGGCAAGTATAAACCAAAACTGTACACAAGGACCTGTCGCGGAAGGGTAGTATACCTCAGTTAATCCAGTAATGAACACTTGTGGAAAAAAAATTAATAATAATAATAATAATTTAGAAATTTTAAGTTGAAACTAAAAAATAATAAATAATAATTATGAAATATTATGTTGAAAATAAGCATAATTTGAAGTCACAATCTATAAAGAAAGGCTCTGGTGAGCGGTGGTTCTGGAGGGAAGGTGGAAGTGAGGGGGATGGGTGGGAGGAAAATTGGTGCTATCTTAAATTTAGACCTGGAGATTGTCTGGTCCCCAGTTGGTACTGATAGGCCAGTTCCCACCTTCTAAGTTCTGAAATACTGCTTTTATCTGGGAGGACTCTGATGGCACGGACCGAGAAGCAGTTATTAAAATCGTTGGTGCCATGTATAGTGGCATGATGAGATACAGGGTGGTCAGGATTCTTGGTGTGTACTGATTGTCGATGTCCATTCATTCTGATGGCCAGTGGATTGGTTGTGAGTCCAATGTAGGAGGCTGGGCAATGGTTACAAGTGAGTTGGTATATGAGGTGGGAGGATGTACAAGTGGCGAATCCTGAGATGGGAAAGCTTTCCCCAGTTACGGGGTTGGTGAAGGTGGTGGAAGGAGGGTGAATACTGCATAATTTGCAATGGGATCTGTTGCAAGGAAATGAACCTTGAGGTTGTCTTGCAGGCTGGGGGACCCCATGCTTATGGACCAAGAGTTGGTTGAGGTTAGGTGGTCTGTTGAAACAGGTTGTAGGTGGGTGAGGGAGGATTTTAGGAAGGAGGTTTCTCATCTCAGAGCAGGCTCTAAGGAAGTCGTAACCTTGTCTCAAGACTCAGTTAACGGATTCCAAGCCTGGGAAGTAACAGGTGATCAAAACAGGGCTATGGTGGGTTTTAGAGGATGGTGGATTGTTGATAGGTTGAGTAGGTTGTGATGTGGCATGAGAAACCTGTTTGTGAAATCAGGGCTTCAGAGATATTGCTGGCATATTGTTGAAGGGCTTGTTGATTGGAACAAATGTGACTGCCTCGAATGCCTAGGCTGTAGGGGAGGGAACGTTTGATGTGATGAGGGTGGCAGCTATCATAATGAAGGTACTGTTGTAGGTTGGTGGGTTTGATATGGACAGCTGTGTGTATATAGCCATTCGTGAGGGAAAGGTCGACATCCAGAAAAGTGGCCTTTGTATGGGAGTAAGTCCAAGTGAATTTCAAGGAGCTGACAGTGTCAAGTTATTGAAGAAACTGAGTAGGTTGTCTTCCCCGTGGATCCAGATTATGAAAATATCATCAATGAATCTGACCAACAAGAGGGGTCTCAGGTGGGCTGCAGTTATGAATGATTCTTCTAGATGGGCCTAGGTAGAGGTTAGCATATGAGGGAGCCATACGAGTACCCATAGCAGTGCCGCTCACTTGGTGATAGATTTTTCCCCTCAAATGAGAAGAAATTGTTGTTTAGTATTAGTTCTGCCAAGGGGAGCAGGAAAGATCTGGTGGGAAGGCTATTGGGTGGACGCTGGTCTAGAAAATGTTCCATGGCACTGAGCCCATGGCAATGGGGAATATTTGTGTATAAGAGGTCACTATCTACTGTCACTCGAAGGGAGTCAGGAGGGAAGAGGTGTGGGTACTGTAGCCAGTCGAGAGAGGAAGTGTCGGGTGTCCTTGATGTGGGAGGGAAGCTGGCTGACAATGGGCTGTAGATGCTGGTCAACCAGGGCAGAGATACTCTCAGATGGGTGAGCCATATGCAGAACTATGGGACGTCGGGTTGCCAGGCTTATGAATTTTAGGAAGCAGGTATAGTGAAGGTGTGCATGGCTTTTTTGGAGTGAGGAGTGAGACAGAATGGGCAGTGAGTCCTTGAGAGGTCCACTAACCTGTATATACACTTTTATTCTATCATTCACTGCAGGTGTGGGATCATGGTTGAGGTAAGTGTTAGTATCAGACAGCTGACGCAGTGCTTCACTGACATAGTCACAACGGTTCATGACCACCGTAGTTGAGCCCTTAGTCTGACAGGTAGAATGATCAAGTCTGGATCAGAGGAGAGTTCCCTGATGGCCCTGGTTTCTGCACTGAGTCAGGTTGGTGCCACAGGGTAGTGATTTTACGAAACTAGGAGAAGCCAAACTAGTGGAAACAAGATCTTGAAACAATTGGAGAGGGTGGTTTTGTGGGAGAGGTGGTGGATCAAGAATCGAGGGTGGTTGGAACCTTTGGAGACTGGGCTCCAGGTCATTCTGACTGTCCATATCTTTGCTCTTTGAGGCAAAGTGATACCTCCAGCGGAGTGTGCGGCAGAAAGCTAAGGAGTCACGTACTAGGTTGGTCTGATCAAATTTGGTAGTGGGTGAGAAAGTGAGACCATTGGAGAGTACTGAGAGTTGTGGTTCTGGGAGTGGAGAAGAGGACAGATTAATAACAGTCACTTTGGGTTTGGCAGCTTGATCCGGCCTGACTGGGTGAGGTGTGGGTTTTAAGGGAGGTGGTAGAGGTATATTGAATAGCTGAGCAATAGATGGTTGTGAGGAAATGAGGGGTGGTTGACACCTGGGTTGGTGTCCTGGTAATTTGCAGGGTAGAGGTTGTCCTGCTTTGAGATGGGAGAGATACAGAGTGGACAATTTGCATAGATGAGTTTGAGCATGCCTATCCATAGATTCTACAGCCTTTTGCAAAATTTGTTGAAGGTGAGGAAGGACATGTGGGGTTGACAGCAGCAGCATTTTATTTAGAGATGTAAAATGTCTGGAGTGTTGGTTGGCCAGGTCACTGTATTGTTGCAGCACTTGGGCAGTTAAGGCTAAGGACTGCCTGTACCGGAATGTGTGTAAGTGCGGGTGAAGTTGGGGGGGCTACCAGATATTGGCAATTTAATTGTGAGGCCATTAGGGGGAATATTGAGGTTAAGACAAGCTTTTAAGAATAGGATGTGTGACTGTAATCTGGCTAGTTGGAAGGCATGTCCTCAGAATGCAGCAAGGTATAGGGTTACAAGAGAGATATTGTTTATGGTGTGGGAAACTACGGGAACAAAAAAAATTATAAAAATAAAATAAAAAAGAGAGAGATAATTGGGATAAATGGCACGGTCTCAGAATGAATGGAAATGGAACACCAAATGGTTCTAGTAACAGTAGCAGAACCCCAAAAACAGTTGACTTTCAAGAAACGTGAAATAGATCGTAAACACAAGTGCGGCGGAAAATTCCAGTCGAGACGCACTCATGTGGGACGGTTGGAGAAAGCTCTGTATCACTGGACACCAGTAATGTAGTAAAAGTTGCCAAAAAGTAGTTGTTGATACTGTATTGAGGTGAAGGTTTTCATACAACGTGAAAAATTTCGTAAAAGAGCGGGAAACAATCGATACTTCCGCGATAAGGTTGTGTGTCCGATATTGTAAATATAGAGTTTTGACAACGGGTTATCAAGGTGAAACGAAACACAGCACAAAGCAAGAGGAGGGGGGTATAGTACAAAAATTTTCATGTGTCATGTGCGTTTGTATAAGCCGACATAGTCCTGTTGTCGCGTGTGGTTAACGGTGGTTTATTTCTTTCTTTCCTATTTTTATTTTTCTATCCAGCATCTTCTATTTCATTTAATTCATAGATCTGTAACTGCCTCAGGTTGTGGCAGTTGAGAGTGGTTGCAGCTGGTGATGGATTTTAAAGATACTGTGACATTAATGACCTTCCTACTAACCAAGATCTGCCAACAGATAGAGGCAACACCACAGTGGTGACAATTTGGATTGACTGTGGCTGAAGCCCTAGTTAGTTATTCAATAAGATTAATTATTCTCTTCACCTGTTGTCCCACAGCCTCTGTTACCAAGAGAAGCAAGAATTAATAAAAATCAATGGATGCACCTAAAGCCTGATCCCCAAATCTGTCACTCACCTTTCTTCCAATACTAAGAAAAACCCAACACTTTTTCGGAGTCTTATCACTTGTCATCCATCACTTCTTGTGGACAATTGACCTCAAGTTTTTGTTCATTTAACATTCCCACTGCAATAGGTTCAGTGCAAAAGAATATTTTTTACACCAGCATCCTTTCAATATCCTCTCCGCACTTTGTTCCTCATCACCCTAATTTTGACATGGCATCGTTTAAGACCTTATTTTTTTGAAACACTCTCGTACATGTTTTATTTCTTTATGATCTGGACATGTGACTAAAACAATCTTGTTTCCTTGAGAAAGTTGCCTCAGATTATACTTTGAACTGTACATGGTGCTGCTCCCAAAGACCACCTAATTCGGATGTGTCCCTTCTCCAATGATTTAACTAAGCTGCGTTAGTACCTCCATTGTGACAGCTGCCATAGGTTCACACCAATCGCCTCCCTCCCCGATGACCTGGATATTCGTGGCAGTAATGCTTTGACCAGCTGCCTTCTCACATTTACATTTTTCAAGCTTTGACATCTTGGATTTTCCCACCAGACATTTTTATGCCACATCACAGCTAGGACATATCAAAAATTGCAACCAAACCAGCTAGCACCAACCACTATTAAGTGTTGCTTTCACAGTTCTTACCGGTACATCAATCACGCCCTAAGTAAGGACTGTGACTTCTTGCAAGTCTGCTCTGAAATGAAATCTTTTTTTCCTCAAAGTTTTTCCTGCCTTTCACAAAGCATGCTTCCACAGATACCACAAATTTCAGGCAACTATTAGTCTTCAAATACCATTCTTGTTCCACAAAACGTCCTATTACAAGAGTTCATCACTTCAGACCATAAGAAGACTCTGAAATATAATCCTCCCAGATGACAAATGCTTAACAATTTACATTGTGAGTAAAAACTATGATGCTGAATCCCTTAAACAGTTTGAAACATTGTCTAGTATGTGGGGATATGGAACTTTTGAGTATAGTGATGTTAACACTACAATAACTAATAGAGAGCAGATAAACAGGTAATATATTGGAAGCAAGCTGACAGTGAAAGCTCTGCTTATATTAAGTGGATCGGTGAGGGTTGTGATACCCAACCAGTAGTTCAAGTGTGAACCCAAATGTCCAGGGATGAGTGTTACAAGACTATGCAGGTCAGAACTGGTAAAGAATCTGCAACTAATCGCCAGTTGTTAGTCACTTAGGGACCATGCACAAACTACGTGGCTCCGTCCGGGGGGGGGGGGGGGCTGGCTGGAAGGCTACGCTGGGCTACGTGGGGGGAGGGGGGGTTCCGAGCCAGACCACGTAGCTTTCCTTTCATAACATTATTCACAGTTAAAATGAGGAACAGAACTAACACCACCATGTGAATATTTATTTCCCTCAGTCAATTATCTCCGTATGTAATTTACAATAGTCTGACAAGAGAAAACTGTACAAAATGTCTTCTGGAATCAAAAGGGAAAGAAGCTACATGCTACATGGAGGGGGGGGGGTTAGAGGCAAAAGCCATGTAGGGCTACGTGGGGGGGAGGGGGGGTTCACAATAGGCCAAAATGGAGCTATGTGGTTTATGCACGCTCCCTTACACAAATCAACCACACCCCGCATACCTCACTGGAACCATCTGGCTAGAAACATATTTTACTCTTTAAATTGTGTGCCAGTAGCCACTGTAGTGTAAAGTTGTTCACAATTATCTAATGAAATTGTTCTTTTCTTGAATATCAATTTACAATTATTTAAACATGTTTGGGAAAAAAATTCCATTATACTAAATATTTTCTAACTGCAGGTTATGGGTGAAGGATCACGCCGAATTGTTACACTGGCACATAAGGCACAAGTCAGGCGTTTTACATCTGATCTCCTACGTGTTCTGAAGTCTCAGGCTAGTAAGCAAGCCAGTGTTGCACAGTTGCCCTCACTGTTTACTCGGACACTTGGCCGCCAGTTTTCAGTCGGAGATTATGGTGTATGTGAACTGCTTGATCTCTTGCATGAAGTGTCTGACAACACTGTAGTTCTGCACTCTAACGCAGATGGTGGTCAGGTAGTGGCAATTCCTCGTCGGGAACAAACATCAGAAGAAATTCAGAGAACCAAACAGTTTGCTGCTGAGGTAATTAGTTTACTAGATATCTTTAGTGTTTCCATTTATATATATATATATTCTTACATTTTAAAATGTTTTATAATAATTTGCCAAATTCCTAAAGTTATTCGAAATATGTTTACTATGTATGAATTTAAAATGCCTTCTGTCCGGGGAATAAAATATTAACAAGCATTTTTCCAAAAGCTTCTCTTCAAAACGTACCCATTTTGTACTCATTGATATTAATATTGTTTTTCATTACTTAATGTGTCCTTGTTTTAAAAATGTTCTTTGACTTTGGTATTTTCAATCACTTTGTTATTACCAATTCCATGATTTCACCACTGATGTCAGTGAGATCTTATTGGCTTGTTTGAAGTGACCTAAATTTACACTATTGGTTTAAACAATTTGACAGTTGTACTTTTTTTACTGTAATGCTAAACATTGTTCATTCTGATTTCATAAGGTGTTTTGTATGATGTGGGTTTCTCAAGATTTTGAACAAGTCAGTTGAAGGTTTTTTTGGAGGAATTGGTAATTAATTATACAGCTGATATTTTGTGCCACTGTGTGTATGTACTAATGATCATCACTGGCCTTTTTCTGTGATTGTGGATGTGGATAATAATAAAAGTGCAAGCATGACATGAGGCAGGTCGGTTCAGGCAGTAATATGTGGCTGGCCACCTGCAGAGAATACACTGCAGCAATATGCTGGTAAAGTCTCTGCTCTTACACTTCTAGCAATGGTAATGGTGTGTGTAGCACTGGTAGCAGTGAGGAAAGTGAAGATGCTGATAACGCACCTGGCCCTTCTAAACATTCTCATAATATGAGGCATAGGCAACTGAGTGATTTAAATTGGATAAATCTGCATGCAGATTTTTACTGAACAATTGTTTGCGAACACAACATTCTAAAGATCATATAAAATCAATGTTACTACCATGGGATTTAAATTCTATTTCTCTGTCAACTCTGTAGTCATTTAAATGTAACATCATTTGTTTAAGAACCTTGCAACTTCGAATATTGGTATAAACTGTTACTTAATCGTCATGTGGACTAATTTATTGTAGACAAATTACAGGTGAGAATGTGTTTGAGATAAACTGCGGGGGAACTTTCAGTTGGATTTTCCTTATGGAAATGTTTTCATCTATCTTTGCTCTTCCCAGGAGGGGTAGAGTCCAACCTGTCAACTGTGTTATTGAGCTGAATAATATTTTGTAAACTTTATAAACATAGATGATCTACCTGTATTCTGGCTAACTTAAGAATTGTTAACATACTGACAGTGAACCTTTATGTTCTTACAAACTGTATAAATGGGACATCTTCTTGGTAGTGTTTTGTTAGAAAAAGGGAGAAAACAAAGATTTTATTGATGTGTTTTAAGTACAGAACTTGACAAAAACTTTGAATTCAGACTTTGCAGTAGTTGCACTTGAAATTCCCTCATGATTGTTGAAATGTTTTGAGAAGAAATTGAGAGTTCGTTGAAATGTACTTTAAAAAATAAAAGCACAAGAGTTTTGAGATTAGATACTGTACAAACATTTTCACACTCGTGAATAAATCGCAAGATGATAAATATGAAAACTGTCATCTTTTAAGTTTGGCTTCATCTAGTTTCCCAAGCAAATATATAAAAGAGAATGAAACAGTATTTATTTTCATGAGATATAATAGACGAGCGTAAGTAAAATTGGTATTATTTTGACTCAAAAGGTGTTTGTTAAGAATTGCAGATGTTGTGATTTCCACAGATAAGCTTGTCCGAACAAACGCTCTAAATAAACATTATGAGAAATGTAAATCTGTATAACCTTATTTAAATCAAACATAAAAATGTATAAATACCAATAAATTTTCAAAAAAATCATGGTGGTTTTAGTTAAGATAAGCAAAACATGTGAACAGTACAATGTACCTACAGCTTCTACCACAACAACAGCCTTTCCCAGTCACGGACATTACACAATTTGGCCAGTTATCGATAAATTCACGTCTTGACAGTAAGACTGGATTTTTTTGTAGAATTAAATTTTTTTTTTAAATGTGCAACTGTTGCAAACAAGAAAGACCTTCCATGAAACTCGCAAATGGAATTGTTTATTTTACTTCATCCAATAGATGACACTAAATTCATGACAAAAGTAAGATGATATATTAAAGGAAAGAAAAATTAACTCGTCCTCTATCAAAGTTGACAGCTGTGGCGAGAGAAAACACATAACGTGGACACACAAATACAATATTTTTGTATTAACCATCTCATAGAATAGAGAATGAGTCATTTGGTTTTGGACAGGTGTACACTCAGAATGTCACCCCAAGACTGGCTAGGTAGTGGTAAAAATGGTGGGGCACCTAGTATTGATGCAAAAAATTATTACTAGTTAAAAGAAATTAAGTGATGGGTTAAGTGGTGGGATTTTATCACTGGTTAAGGCCAGGGGGATGTCTGGTATCCAGGATGTTCAGGTATGCTAGTACCCATCTCCCAAGTTCTGATGCAGTGGTGCTATCAGGGAAAACTCACAGTAAAGCAGTCGTTGGGGTTATTTGAATCGTGGCTACTGCAGTGTTCTAGTATTGAAGGTACAAGCTGCAGTTGTGAACTGTTGTGTGGTGAGGCCCATGTAGGAACTAGTGCAGTGGCAGCAAGTTAGTTGGTATATGATGCGAGTAGTTGGCATGTCCTAGTAAGATGAATAATATTTATGAAGCTGCCTGAAAGTTAAGATTCATACAGATTACATTGCATATACAAAGTGAAAAATATGTAAACAAAATCTCATGAAATTGTTCCAGCTGTTTAATCTATACTGTTATCCTGCCTAACTTCCATTCTATTTTATCATGAAAAACCTTGAACACCTCTGTTTTGTTTTACAATTGTTGTAGGAATGTTGGCTGCCAGTGCCTACATTCAGTGCAAGCAGATGGTTTTCTTCACCTAAGTGGCGCAAACTATATCTGTATTTCCATGAAATATTCTGTTTACAGCTCACCCATAAATCACTGTGAACTTCTGATATAATCTGCAGAACACTCTAAGCAGACACACAATTAAAAAACATGATATTGTGGAAAACAACTCAATTCCTTAAAATATTTGACGAAACAATAATGGAATGGCACAAAAAAATAAAAATTGGAAAAGTAAATTCATTTTCCAAAATTGGAGCCATGAGAAATGAGACACAGAAAAAGGCAAAAAAAAAGTAATTTTTCAGGTGACTATTGGAACTACCTTACTTCGTATCCTTGACTTCCTGTACTCATTCTTTTAGTAATACCTTAGAATTAGTGTCGTAGATCAGTGGTTAGGGCACTTGTCTACAAAACTCAGGATTCTGGGTACAAATCTTTGTGGGGCCAGGAATTTGTTACAATCTTTTGATCATATGAGTATGCCAGGACAATCCATGGTTCAGAAATCACTTTTAAACCGTAGGTGCAGCCATGACAGAAGCACAATTCAAAGGAAATTGAAACTCTTGTCACTTGGCGGCTAAAGTGCACTTGTCTCCCAACAAAGAATGCCATACACAATTTATTACTTCTTTGTTGGTAAATGCATCAGTTCTTTTGTGCAATTTGTTGAATTAGATACACAGAATCAAAGGAAACAAAAGATACTGGGTAAATCTTATTTTTTATTATTGATGTTTTCAGTGATAGTTACAGTAAATTAACATTGTAAAGTTTTTTGTCTACCCTGCCACGTACATTATTTTCTCTCACCATCAAACTTTGATAGATCTGGCGATTCTGATTGCTTAGGTAAAGATAAATACTGTATTTCTCACCAATTGCATCTTTGGTTCATTCGAACGTTTTGCAGTCTTGACTGCCTAAGACTTTGTCTTCTATAATGCAAAATAAAAACTTTGAAAGGACTTGGCTGGATAAAGAACATTTTTTTGCCCATCTGCATACAAATGTGGTTACAGACAACACTAATGGTATAGTAAAGTGGAACTGTGTTGTTTCATTATTTATTTTTTTAAATAGGAAGGCATGTAAGTTTAGATATTACAACTAAATAATTTTGCTTTCTCTCCCAAATAACATGCCAGAAAAGATTAGTAATGTTTCAAACAATGTATTTATACACATGCATTACAATTTGAATTTTCAAGATACGATTTCCAATCACTTTTATTCTGGCAATGTAACCATTGTTAATTATTATTTTATTTTTCAAGTCATTATAACTCCCAACTTCTGACTCTCCAGTTGACCATCCTATGCATGTTGAAATGTCTTATCACAATTTAGACTTTGCTTTCTTACTTCAGTCTTTCTGAGCTATGGCTATTAGAGTATAGCAATTATCAGAAAAGCATTATTGTCTAAAAGAGATTTATTTCACGATTAAAAATGTATTGTTGCTTATGGGCTGTAAGGAATCCAATACGAAATTGGTGAAGATTTTACTATCCACATAGTTTTTGCAGCAATGTGTACCCAGCAACATATGAAGTAGTCTCATTGAATACTTGAGATCTGGCTGTTCCCAATACCCTCAAGTCTTTTATTAATATTGCTCTCAATACAGTTCTGCTGTTATAAAATGAGGTATGGGCAGAAGTATTGTTTCTTCCTCTTGTTCAGCCTTAAGCCATTATGTGAAATTTGTGCTTCCTGATGTCAAAACAGCTGTTTTAGGTACAACAAAAGTGCTCCAATTTCATACTATGTGTGATGCAAAAGATATGCATGCAGAACAAAAATTTGGACAAACTTTGAATTGCAGTTCTTGGATTTCCAAAGAATGAAGAAGTATTTTTCATTTAAACAAGTGTGAAAGTCACAAGGATCTTTTTCAATTTTTCAACTCTCTTTTTGAAGACATTTTTATGCATTTTAAAGCCAACAACTGATTGTTTCTTGGCTGTCCGGGTGAAATAACTGGCTCTGGTAGCAGAAGCCTATGATTAAATAATTGCTTGTCTAAATATATTCCACTGAACAAGTAATGTCATGCTAATGTGTGTTAATAGTGTTTTTGAATCCTAGAAATTGCTGCCCCCCCCCCTTTTTCCAGTTCCTTTACCTGAACAAAAGTGCATGTTGTGAACCATTTTCAAATGGAATCTATACTATTATAAATCTGTAAGCAAGCTGCGTTTGTAGTGAGGCTTGATCTCTAATAACGCAAAAACTACCGCATCAATTTGCATGGTGTTTCCAAATTTTTAAAGCTAATGTTGCTGATCAACATCTGCAGAAGTAGCTAACGACTAATATGTACCATGGGAAGAAGCAAGTTAGTAAAAACTTCAGAAATGTGAAACTGTAGACCACAGATAATTATACACATTCAGACGGTCACTCCTTTCATAAAGAGACCTGACAAAATTTAGGATTTTTTTTTTTTTTTTTTTTTTTTTTTTTTTACCTCTGCGATTCATTTTTCTGGACCGCAGTACTTCAAAATAAAAAGAATACGTGAATCGAGTATAATCAGCATTTACTTGAATCGTAACAGGTCTGTTGAATTACGAAAAAGTTATTACTAATATTGAAGACATGTATTGTCTCTGGTAGACTGTTATACAGTTTGTCTCTGGAACAAAATTCCTACGTGAACGCTGTACAATACAGCCACAATAAACCAATACTTAATACGAAATTCAGTTTTTTCTCGAAGAGCGATGTCTAAAAATCAGCTATTATAAATATCAGCAAGTAATAAAACACACTTCTCTCATAATGACTTGTGCGGAATTGCACATATTTGGAAGTACTTTATTCGAATAATATGTCTCGTGGCTATAACGTGCAAATATAACTAGGCATCCGAAAATTCAGGTACATGCGACTCAAATAATTACATAGAAAATACGGATATATTGAAAGAAACTCAAATAAAAAAATTTTCATATCCTAATGCTACACCGCGTAAATTATAAAGCTAAAAGCATCGTACCTTTGGCCTATAACAAAGTATATCAGCTGTCATCACTGTCCAGGTTGCATTTCAATCGATTTACAACTTGCGATAATTTTGCCACTCAGAAATAATTGCTTGAGTTACATGCACATTAGTACATATACTGTACCGTGATCCATTTTGACATTTTTTAATTAATTATATCTGACTGAAATAATGACAATAATGATACGACGATTTGAAACCAAGATTAACTCCAATTCACGTAAATTTCTATTTTAAAGCAGGAATAATTGATGGTGTATCAACATAAAATAAAAACCAATATCCAAACAGCAAAAAATAAATAAATCAGAAAAAATTGAGATGCTGTGATTATTGGTAACGAATTTTTATTTCAAATATAACTAGGCATCCTAAAATTCTATTCTACACCGCGTACATTTTAAAACTAAACCCGTTATGCCTGATGCTAAACAAAACGAGTCAATTGTCATCTGGTCCAGGCTGTTGTTTCGCCAGGTACTTACATGCGACTGAAATAATTACATAGAAAATACGGCTATATTGAAAGAAATTTAAATTAAAAATGTTTCATATCCTAATGCTACACCGCGTAGATTATAAAGCTGCAGGCATCGTCTCTTAGGCCTATAACAAAGCATCATAACAGCTGTCAGGTTGCATTTCAAGCGATTCACAACTTGCGATAATGTTGCCACTCAGAAATAATTGTTTCAGTTACATGCACGTTACTACATAAACTGTACCATGATCACATCTCGACATTTTTGGATTAATTATATCTGACTGAAATAATGACAGTAATGATACGACGATTTGAAATCAAGAGTAGCTCCAATTCACGTAAATTTCTATTTTAAAGCAGGAATAATTGATGGTGTATCAACATAAAATAAAACCAATATCCAAACAACAAAAAATAAAAAACAACAAAAAATAAATAAATCAGAAAAATTGAGATGCTGTGATTATTAGTAACGAATTTTTATATTTCAGCACACTTCCAAGAGGACTAAGTCGTAGATTACTGCTATATTTACATAAATTTATGGCACCGCGGTTATGTTGCAATCCTCGGTATCCACATTTAAAAATAAACTTTTTTTAGTTAAGTATCATGGAAACAATATTTTTCATTATATCCACAGATACATCCTTAACAAAGCTTATACCTAGCTATATAATCCCAGGCAAAGTTTACACATAAATTCGCCAAAAAAAATACACATAATGATTATAATATCAGCTTTCTTAACGTTACAACTGTTATATATCCATTTAAATTTTCGGTACCACGGTTAACGTGGAATCCTCCATATCAGCATTCAAAAATATTATGTTTTAGCCGAGTTAAATATTGCTTTCAGAAATATTATTTATTACTACCACAGATGTAAGAACGAAGACTTTCCCGGCGTATGACTGCAATGTAGTCTTCACGGGTGTACCGCCGGATAGTGTTGTGGAAACACAATATTTCGACGGCTGGCTCTGCCGTCTTCTTCAGGTGATGAGACATGTGTAATGGTCGGCTGACCCACAGGTACTGAGATGGTTCGGGTGCCGCTCTTCCTTATATACAAGTCCGCGTGGCTTCGGCGATGGCTTACTATGAGCCAGGCCCGCGACCAACTGGCGGTTGGCTGCCCATGGGCGTGGCTAAGGTTCTTGTTCCAGCCCGAGCTAATATGAAGCCCTCTACGGCGGCAGCTGGACGGAAGTACAACGTTCTCTGCGGATATTTGCCAAGGCAGGTTTCCATGCCTCACTGAGACATAGACCACTGTCTCTGTTAAATGTGTCGGCCAGTCGAATTTCGATGGCTTCTTTGATGACAGATTCCCAAAAATGTGATGTTCTAGAACATCACATTTTTGGGAATCTGTCATCAAAGAAGCCATCGAAATTCGACTGGCCGACACATTTAACAGAGACAGTGGTCTATGTCTCAGTGAGGCATGGAAACCTGCCTTGGCAAATATCCGCAGAGAACGTTGTACTTCCGTCCAGCTGCCGCCGTAGAGGGCTTCATATTAGCTCGGGCTGGAACAAGAACCTTAGCCACGCCCATGGGCAGCCAACCGCCAGTTGGTCGCGGGCCTGGCTCATAGTAAGCCATCGCCGAAGCCACGCGGACTTGTATATAAGGAAGAGCGGCACCCAAACCATCTCAGTACCTGTGGGTCAGCCGACCATTACACATGTCTCATCACCTGAAGAAGACGGCAGAGCCAGCCGTCGAAATATTGTGTTTCCACAACACTATCCGGCGGTACACCCGTGAAGACTACATTGCACTACCACAGATATTCTATATTGTAACCAAGTTTATGCTCATCTATATACTCGCAGCCAAAGTTCACGCATAGTGATAATTGCAGCTGTGAAAATGGTTTAATTGTTAGTGCTGTGAGTTGGGTAAGTATAAAGTTTATGATATGCCCTTGCGAAAGAGATCTAATCTGTCGGGGTCAACTTCTGCAGCTAAAAGATGTCGCCGAAATCGGCTAAATGAGAGTGAAATAGACTGACAACATCGTCTGCAACGTCAAAGAGAACGAGATGAAATAGCTAGAGCAAATGAAAGTAACCTGCACCGAGAAAAGCGATTGACCTATAACCGGGTTCTATACGCTAAATCCATAGCTTCTGAAAGCGCACAGAAGAAAGAATGTCATTTGAACCGTGAAAGCCTTTCTAAACAATAAATGTTTATACTTCGCACAATAATTACAACCACGAATTACTACTGTTAATTTTTCAGGAACCTTTTCTACTATTGTATCAATTGCATCACGTTAAAATATGAATAAAACAACTCTCTGACATCAGTATGAAAACCGAACCTAACGTATTAACTGAAACAAACGAAACTATTCAGAATACATTAACAGTTCATGCCTTTCCACGTTAATGTCTGATAAGAGAATAAAATCGATAAATAATTTCTACACCTGCCAAGGCACGCGCGCGTGAAGCAGCGGGCAAATGCTAGTGTACTTATAAGTGTATCAAACCTACAAATGGCATGTAATAAAATCAAAATTCTTGTTGTAATGCTGATAGTTTAATGGAAAATTTGTTAGAAATGGTAAAATATTTGCATATATTATTGTGCCATAAGAGTTACAACATGTTAAAGTACTTAGCTTCCATTAAACAGAAAAGTAGCCAGTCCTTTTCAACTAACAAGGAGAGGACTTGTCCTTTTGTAAATTGGCTCTAAATCAGTATTTGTCTCTTGCTGGGCCAAATATCAATTACTTGCTGGCTTATAGAACTTGTATTATTTTTGTTCATTGTTTCTCTCTTATTTAATGTTTTGCCGAACTCTTCTAATTATTTTAAAGAAATGGGTAAACATATCTTTTTTCTTAATAAAGCTTTAATTTATCTCCATATGTCATACATTGACTACCTCCAACACCAGCAGAAACTGAACTCAAATCAAATTAATATCGGACTTCGTGATAGTTTACATAATCCTTTGTGGAAATTTCATTCTTACGTCGTCATCCCAAAACAACTCAATCTGTCTTAGCAACCAACACATAAAACAAAACTTAACAAAATATCAAGGAATCTATATATATTTTACGCTTGCATAACATGGAATAACTTGGAAATATGTGATTGCCACAATCCCCACCAGTTTAACATAATATATTGGAAGTCTTGTGACTCAAAAATGCAGTGTTAAACTCTGAACTGGTTTGATCACATAACTCAAATTATGCGATTCTCATTTTAGATATGTACACAAACATACTCAAATTGACTTGCATTTTGTACATAATGGCTGGTGTTGGGGTATTCTACAAATGATGTTACATTCTAATATCATTTTTTAAATATGTATAACATGTACATTTAATTAACTTTTTTAAAAAAAGTACACAAATTTTCAGCCTCGTGGAGACACGTTTTTGGTGTCCTCCGTACAAAACCGTTTATTCTGTGGTAAAGGGTCTCAGTTCTATAACATTATAATTTCCCTTTACTTGTCTGTTTTGTGAATGAACCAAAATATAGGGTTTCTTTTTTTCTCATTCTGAACCCATGATGTTCTTTCATTTTTCCCACCAGCAAAAATTGCATGAAGCGAAGAATCGACTATCGCTCCTCCACACCACAAGCTGTTCACCCCCTCCCCCTTTCCCCCATATTTCAAAATTTTTCTTAATGTATCATTGTACAGGTTAAACATCCTGTATTTTTCAAAACCATTTATAAAACTGACTGGGCGTATACCACCCTAACCCGTAAAGTAGTCTATATCAAAATGCTCAGTTATGCCTATGGGTAACTGGGCACTACCTATTGACTGCAGTTTCTGTATTAGTTTATCCTGTTTTGGTAATTTCCTCAATTCTATCTATTATTATCAGTCAACACCTGTTGGTGCATGTCTCCCAACTTTTGGTGTACAGTGTTGCAAATCAGTTAAGTCGGAACTCAATCTATTACATGTATTCCGAATTAGTTCTGTGTTTTTATGTATACTGATGTTTTCATTTATCGATATTCTTGCCTCTGCTGTATTTCCTCTCCCCGCTGGCTCTCCCCAAAATGTATTTAGTTGTACATCCATCACCTTTAATCTATCTGTAATCTGTTTTTTTAATTACAACATTCGATGCTGTTAATTGACTTGGAAGAAACTTCATTATCGGTACAATTTTATCAGTGATCGTGTCATGCAAAATCTGACCGGTAGTAGAACACCTTGACTCGTATGCTACGACTTTGTCCTCAAAATTATGAATTTCCTCATCTACATCTCCTATTGCAGCATGAAAATTTACCGGCTGTTTCTCAATCGCGATAGATTATTGTTCCAGTTTATTTGATTGTGCTAATATTTGAGACTTTAGTTATGTAGTTTCAAACGACTGTTTATCAAGTCGATTTGTGATTCAAGTTATGATTTAAGTTCATTAAATTGGGATTTGATTTCTAAATTAGTATCAATAGATTGTGATTTAAATTTAACAGATTGTGATTCAATCTGTGATATAAGGTCAGTAGATTGTGCTTCAATGTTATATTATTATTATTTGCGATTATTCCCCTTTAGGAGAGCGATTGAACTTGAAATCACGATTTAATCTTCAGCTGTTTCTTCCCAAAATCTCTTCATCTTCTAGGAGTGCTCTCTCTTCTGTTTATCAGTCCATTTCTTTCCAGGTTGTCATGTTGTTCTTTGCTCCAAATTAGCATTTGTGATCTTCTTATGACACTCAATGCGGTCTTCTAGATTTTCTATGTTGATCCGTTGTAGGTCCCTCTGGACCTCATATATATTACTGAAGATAGATAAGGAAATATGACCCAACACTTACCAAAGATGAAGGTGGCTGGGATGACGAACACAAAGAAAAACACACAAAAAAGTGCAATATTTTGGCAATAGCCTTATTTGTGCGAAAGAAAGAAGTGAGACACCAGGCGGAGTCAGAAGTGTACACAGCGAGCGCTAATATATATATATATATATATATAAGGATAGCGGAATGAACCACCACTTACTTGATGGTTTCGTGGGGTGAACAAACACACACACACACACAAACAAGAACAGGAAAAACCATGAATATTTCGGGACTTGGACCTTCGTCAACAGGAGAACATCATGGAGGGTGGGTGGTGCAGGATACGGTCTCTCAGAATGAACGTTAGTCAGGAACATTGTTGGGGCAAGTCCAAACAGATGATGGGGGGACAGTGAATTGGATCTAGTACACAAGCAATGCAAAAAGTGCAGAATAATTCATTAAAATGTTCATAACATAAATTGGAGAAAGTAAATGTAAATAAGAAAACAGAATAATCGAAAAAAATTAAATATAAAAGTAATAATAAAAGAAGAGAATCTATGCATATAAACATCATCTCTGCTATTTGGTGGTTCAGTGGACATGGAGGCAAGGAGCGAATAGAGGGACTGACTAGGTATTATCTCACATTGAGACCAGGAGGTTGTCTTGTGCCTAGTTTGTATTGGTAGGCAAGCTCCCACCTTCTGAGTTCAGAGGAGCTGTTGCTGTTTGGGAGGACTCTGATAGCATGGACCGTGAAACAAGAATTAAAATTATTGGTGTGATGGGAGATGGCTACTGGAAGTTTTGGATTCCAAGTGAAAACTGTCTGTCGGTGGCCATTCATTCGTATGGCTAATGGATTGTTGGTCAAACCTATATAGGAAGCCAAGAAGTGTTTGCAGGTCAGCTGGTATATTACATGGAGATTTCACATGTGGCATGTCCTATGATAGGAAAGCTCTGGCCAGTGATAGGGGTGGTGAAAGTGGTGGAGGCATAGTGTATATCTACTTCTCTTTATTTTCTACTTAGGAATAAATTTTTCTTCCCCCTTTCTTATTTCCTTGAACTCTTTCTACCTTGACTCTACTGTACTTGTGCCTTCCTTCCATTTGCAGAAACATTCTCTGAAATATCTCATCAAATTTGAAATCTGTGCCTTTTTATAATTGTACCTATTTCCCCCTTCAATTTTGGCTGCTAGTTCACTGAATCCTCTAGTATCCATCAGAACTGCTTCATGATAAATTATTCCTTCAGTTACTTGACAACCCCAAAGTTATCATCAGGCTTTATTAGGAATATATCAAAAATATTTTGTCCTCTAGTGTTTTGCTCTACCAATTGTGTAAATCGTCCTTCCCTTATTAAGGTATATGCAAATCTCTGTTCCCTTGTTATTAATCTTATTTCCCACCCAGTTCACACCTGGTAAATTTAAATCCCCACCAATAATGACCATCCTATTCTCATTTCTGAAATCTGAGTATGAATTTAATTTCTCCCCAATAGTCTCATCCTCATGTGTCATTCTTCCTCTGCAGTAAGCAGCTGAAACCCTGATTTTTTTCTTTTTTATCACCCCCGAAATCTACCCCTATTAACACCTGGCCATGGTCCATGAACACCAGTGAATTGTTGTAGTTTTTGTTAACTAGTATGAAAACTCCTCCACCAATTACTACTCTTTCTCTGTGGTACACTCTGTAACCATCGGGAAAAACCTCACTGTCTAGTATTTCTTCTTTTAACCAAATCTCTACCCCAATTATTACTTGTGGTCTGTGGATCTCTATTAAGTTTGCAAATTCGATTACTTTGTTCATTATTCATTATACTTCTACAGTTGACCAGTAACACCCTTATTAATGGCTTTATATTTTCAGCATTTACTTCCTCTTTCCAAGTTTTACCTCAGTCAGTTATTGTTTCAGCAACTTCATCTATTTCTTTAACATCTGTGGTTTTTCCCATCGTGGATGTGCAATCAGTACAACTTGGATAATCTATTTCCATCCCCTCACCAGCCGGCCCTATCCTATAAAAGTCACAGTCCAGACCCCATCATCACTGGAAATGGGCTCCCTTACTGCTTTAGCTAACAACTCAGAAAGTACTCTCTTCCCGCTTCCATTTAGGTGTAGGCCTATTGAAACCCCACCTACCAATGGTGTTCACAGGCACAACCCCCAACACAGAACTAATTCCTTTCCCAAGTAGCACTTCCGTTTCCACATTTACCCACCTCATAGCATAGTTCAATTGTGGCCGATCATGGCAACTTAAGACCTGCATGAGCTCCATCCTGGTATGCTGGGCTCCTTCACCACCTTCCTCAGGTCACTCTCTATACTATAATATGAAGCCAGGCAGTGGTGGCATGTTAACTGGTAAATTACATGGGAGGTTTCGCTGGTGGCGTGTCCTATGATAGGGAAGCTTTCCTCTGGACAAGGTTGGTGAAGCTGTTGGAGGCATGGTGTGTGTCACATATCTTGCAGCGGGGTCTATTGCATGGGAAAAGGCCTTGGGGCTGACTGTTGGGACGAGGAGGACTTTTGTGGACTGGAAGTTTGCTGAGGTTAGGTGGTCTGCTAAAGTTCTAGGAGAGGCAGGGAGGATTTTGGGAAGAATAGATCTTATTTCAGGGCAGGTTTGCAGGAAATCACAGCCATACCGGAGGATTCTGTTAATGGATTCGAGGTCTGGGTAGTATTGTGTGACGAAGACTGGATTCTGGTTGGTTTTTGTGGGTTTTGAGATGATTGATGTGCTGAGTAGGTTGTAATGTTGCCCGTGAAAGCTGCTGGTTCACCAAAGATGGAGGGTAGTTGTGAGATATCAATGCTTGTGAAATGTTGTTTGAATAATCCACAAGGGAGCATATGCGAATACCCCCAGATATATGAATTATAGGATGTGAAGCCTAATCAAAAACACCACTCAAAACTCTCAGTAAGGGCCAAGAAAGTAATTTTGTTGAATATACAATATAATGCAATGTATGGAAATGGGAATAGAATTTGGATGCCAGATACTTGAAAAGTTGTGGAGTCATACAGCTGTATATTTAAAGAGAACACAAGTGATGAAAAAAAAAAAAATACATTAAAGAATCTGAAGACAAACAATTGGATCGAGAAGATATTATCACTTTTGATGGCAGTAATGAGATTTTAGGAAGAAATTCTGAAGAAAATATAATGGTGACTTCCGAAGAAAATCTGTCAACCAAAGAAGACTTCAAAGGATTTCCAAAAAGAAGGAGAAGAAACTTCGGATAAAGGTCATCAGAGTGAAGAACAAACAACTATTTTAAATAAAGAAGAAAGTACCACCAAAGGGAAGTACTTCAAAACATAAATCAAATCAGCAAAGCAACACAGTATGATTGTTTGAGAAAAATATTTTATAAAATCAAAGAAAGGTTACAGCATAGAACCACAATCTCATACAGTTCATACTAAGTGTTGTGAAACTATCTTCAGTCAGTGAGGCAGTCAATTCTGTGAAAGCAGTGCAGTGGCTGGGAGCAAAGAAAGAAGAAACGGTATCAGCTGGTGGTGCAGGTCCAGGTGGCATAAAATCCAAAGTGCAGAGTGATCATCCACAATTTAATAACCTTCTGAGGGGGTGGGGGGGGGGATGTAGAGATTATTAATGCTATGCAAAGAGTTTGGAGTATTCTTTGCATTGCATGTAACCTCTGTGGTATATATTGTATACATTGTACTGCACATTGGTGGGTTAATGTTAATAACACATTGCTGTTTGTAATAACACATACTGTACGGTTTATTTTCATGCACCAATCCACCACACACTTAACTACTAAAATTTAATTAATAAGAATATGTATGTTATTGATACCACATTACTTGTTCGTAGTGATCTCTTGTTCATAGCACCTAAAAAATGAGATTGTTTATTTTTTAACTGATAACTCTGATCATACTACCAACAGGTTCTAAAAATTGGGTGACAGTAGTTTCAAAATTCATTTTTTTCCTCATTATTTTGTGTAAATAACTGCTGGGTACAAGTATTTTCATAGTTTAATAGTTTTCATTCTTCTTTTCAGGTAGTGGAACTACTGAGTCATGCCCCCCAACGTCAGTTGATGTTTAATAAATTAATTCCTGCTTATCACCATCATTTTGGAAAGCAGTGTCGTGTAGCTGACTTTGGTTTCACTAAATTAATAGAGTTGCTGGAATCAATCCCAGATGTTGTTAAGGTATGAAAATTTGTGATGTGTAGTGCTATTTAAGTTCAACAAATTACAGAGAAAGTAATCCAGTTACCAAAGCTAAAAGCAGGAGTTTCATTTTTCTTTATTTTTAATGGTATACTGCGTGAACAGCTATGTATAATAGGTATGTTTTTATGCAGCTGTTCATTTATTCCTTAGGAAAGGAGAAAGTATACAAATACTAGTGCTCAAAATATTCTAGGTGAGCTGCTCACTATGGGAGAGTAAATAAGATATATGGCAGATCTTCTCTTGGGATCATTACATGAATCTTATTCTTTCACATGTTGGATTCATGCAGAATATGGTGCATTTGTTTTAATTTTGGTAAACTATTGATGTATTTTCTATTGAATTTCGTGAAGAACTTCCATGTATTTGTTATTCCATATACTTGTTAATTTTATGTAGTGACCATTTTCCTACAGCTTTACCTGCATGGCCCTAGATGTTAGCATTAATGTTTGTATGGTAGGCAAGGGGTCAGATGTTTATACACCAAGGTTCACCACATTCGTGGCAATTTTCACTGTGTACACTTCTTATCCACTTGTAAGATTGTTATAAACCAAAATATTTGCTCTGTTCCAATATGTCATAGTGAATTTTTTATAATTTCAACTAACATCAGTGTTGAGCAGAAATTTAGGATTTTATCTATAGTGTGTATTATAAAATCTTTGTATCATTTAACGTGAAGAAAAATCATATTCTCATTTGGTCTTTCCTGAATTCTGTCCACTTTTTTTACAAAATATTTGAGGAATTTTTCCATTACAGGAGGTGATTAAATGTTATTGAAAGAAATTACAGGAGATTTTAATTCAACATCGAAAAAAGTTAAAATTACATCAGTAAAGAAACAGTTTCCTGAGACCAAAGACTTTTTTTCCCTTTTTAATACCAAAAATAACGAATAGTGGCTGGAAAATAATTTCCTGTGTTACAAATTTTTAGGATGATTGGATTATTTATCCTGGATGATGGTGTGGAATGTCTGGAAATGATTGTAATTTTAAAAAAAGTTTGTGGCGCATCTGTTCACGTCAAGAATATATTATTATTTTCTAGTGTAAACTCTTGACTGCTTCTTGCATAGGGTCATGGGTTTATGATGTTTCTTGTTTTTAGAGTCAAAGGTTATGACAAATTACCGAGTGTGGTGGTGTAACGGCTAGCGTTCTGGCCTCACATTCGGGAGGACGGCTGTTCGAATCCCTGTCCGGGCATCCAGATTTGGGTTTTCCATGGTTTCCCCAAATCACTCCAGGGGAATGCCTGGATGCTTCCTTCAAAAGGCCATGGCCGAATTCCTTCCCATTCCTTGCCCCCCATCCTTTCCCGTCTCTAAAGACCTAGTTGTTATAGGAGACGTTAAGCAGTTTAAAAAAAAAAAGTTATGACAAATTGCACTGATCTAACCAAATATGAACTAGATGTGTGTTTCACGTTAAGAGTTCTCTGTACAAAATATGAATATCATCTCATGAACTTGAAAAACTTAAAAGTATTAGTAGACATATTAAACATGGACAGAGATGATCGTACAGTCATCTAAATGTTTCAAAGGTTTTGGACTCTGTCTGAAACATAAACATGCCATTTATTTCTCCCTGTAGATTCACTCTTCAAAATTTGAAGAATTTCAATTTAGTTTAAGGGGAGTGGGCAATGCTTTATAAAGCAGCATGTTCTTGATTTAGGCTGTGTGTTAAAGAAAATACACACTTAACCGTTCAGCAACATTAAATGTCGGCATATATAAATCTAAGTTAAATTACAAGCTGACTCGTGTCAGTCCAATTTGAATATGAAATTGTTATATTACACTTGGTTTTCAGTCTTATTATAGTATGTATGAGGTGTGTTCAAAAAATAACATGAATTTTCATTTTTTGAAAGATTTTTGTCTACATTGATGTTATCCCCTTCAAAATAGTTCCCATTAGATATTATATACTTATGCCAGAGCATCTTCCAATCCCCAAAATGCTTCTGGAACTCTAGCTTTGGGATAGCTTTGAGCTCTTCCAGTGATACACTTTTAATCTCATCTATGCTTGTAAATTGATGGCCTTTCAATGTTCTCTTTATTTATGGGAACAGAAAAAAGTAACACGGGGCCACGTCCAGCAAATATGGAGGCTAGGTCATCATTAGTGTTGTTTGCCAAAAATTTGCGAACAAGCAATGATGTGTGAGCAGGTGCATTATCGTGATGCATAAGTCATTAATTGTTTTGCCACAGATCCGGGCATTTTCTTCGAACTGCTTCACACAAACAGCATTTAACTTGGTCATATTCCTTATTGATTGTTTGACCTAGTGGCAAGAACTCGTGGTGCATTGTGCGATTAAAATTGAAGAAAACGGTGCCTATAACATTCACATTTGACCATGCTTATCGAGCTTTTTTTTTTTTCTTTTTTTTTTTTTTTTGTCGATGAATGCCTCCGCTGGGGCAATAGAGCCTTAGTTACGAAATTGTGCTCATAAACCCATGTTTCATAACCTGTTATGACACATTTCAATAGTTCTGCATTGTTGTTGACCTCATTTAGCAATTTATGAAAAACTTCCATTCGCCATGGTTTTTGTTCGAAACTCAACACTTTTGGATCAAATTTTGTTGCAACATATTTCATACTCAAAACAGGTGCAAAAATTTGATGGCATGAGACAGTGAATATGCCAACAACATTAGCAACTTCTCTAATTGTGATTCGGCAATTGTTGATAGTCATTTTTTCCCCCTCAAGTTTTCATCGGTTATTGATGTGCTAGGACGACACGTACACTCCTGATCTTCAACATCTTCACGTCCATCTTGAAAATTCTTATACAATTCATATAGTTTTATTCATTGTAGATTCATAAAATGTAATATTTGACATTTCTAAATTTTTGTAGCACTTAATTCCATTTTTATAGCAAAATTTAATTAAAATTCTCTGATCCATGATTTATACAAATGAACAATCGCTAACTATATCAAAACACGTATTATCCTTTTAACAGATGACGAGATTAAACATCCAATATAGCATAAAATGTATGGATACATTCAAGTCTTGATTGCCAACACAATGAACAATTCATGCAAATTGTACTAATAAATCCCACTAAATTTCAAGACTACCGTTACTTTTTGAACACACCTTGTATGTGATTGTATTTTTAATTGCGCCTGTAAAATAGTTAACTAAGGCCTTAAAACATCAATTTAACAGACATTAAACTGTAAGACTGTCCCAGTATTAGACATCGATGTTAACATAGCAGCCCTATAATCCCAATTTTCAAGCATGGTTCATGACAGTAGTTTGAGTATGTAGGCTGTTTATTCACAATCATTTTTCGCATGAAAAGTCCTCTGTTATTTTTGCCAAATAAAAGTATACATTTCAAAATGAATGAAATATTTAAAATAGAACTGTTTAGTGTCAATCTTTATAGTTATGAAATGTCGTTCTGATCGCATGAATAATGAAAATAAAATTCTTTTAAGCAAACATGAAAACAAAATATAGAGAAAATAAACCCACCTAAGTTGAAAGGAAATGCAGTTCACAAGATTTGGGAGCAATTTTTTAAATGTTAGGTAACTTGACAATTTGATGATTTTTCACACAAAAGTTTCAGGTTAAATTGTGCTAAACATTTTCTAAAATTTCACTTGCAAAATAATTTTCCATTCTCTTAATACCCAAAGATCTAAAAACTTTGCTTGTACTCATGATTGTAGGTGGAGGATACAGGTTCTGGAGACCGTCGTGTAATGCTCACATATACTGTGGCACTTCGTGTTCTTTCAACACAAGTTGCTGATATATTGAAGACTTCTGGGCGTGCTTTGCTTCATGTATCGGAGTTACCTGCAGCATATCTCCAACGTTTTGGATATACCCTCCGAGCTGAGGATTTCAACTGCAGCAGTGTAGAACAGCTTGTTTCATTACTCTCTTCTGTAAAGGTTTGATTGAACAGTATTGCCAATTGATTTTGATAAATTTAATTTTATGATTACAAACTCATTTTATCTTAATAAATTTTATAAAATATTACCAAGTTTGTATATTTCCACATCAAACAGACATATCATTGAGGAATTCTTTACTTTGTATTGTTTGGTTCTTATTGTGGATTGTTATTAGTATTATTATTAATTTAATTGCAATGGAACACATGCTCCAGTGGCAGTTCGCTTAGTTATTCATTTACTCCATTTTTTATTACCTTATATAATTTGAGTTTTACTTCTGTGATTTACAAATTTTAAATTCCTTTGTGTTTGGTAAATTTTTGATCACTTCACTTGGTAATTTGTTCCAATACCTGACACCTGAGAGATTCCATTCACTAGTCATTGCTAGTATGTTTAGATGTTGGGGTAAATTTAAGCGTTTTTATTGTAATATAATTAAACAAAGGAAAAAGGAAAAGGCTTTAGGCAATATAAATTACAAGGAAAGGGAAAATGAATCATCACTCACCAAAGTTGAAGTTGTCGATGGGAGAAAAGCACATATCACGAACACAAAAATACACAATATTTCGGTCTTAAACCTTCTTGTTAGAGAATGAGTCGTGTGGTTCGGGAGGTGTTCACACGCCGAAGTTTCCTACACGCGAAATATTGTGTATTTTTGTGTTCGTGATATATGTTTTTCTCCCGTCGCTGCCTTCAACTTTGGTGAGTGATGAGTCCTTTCTCCTTTCCTTGTAATTTTTATTGTAATATAGTTATTTATAGTTGGCGGTACTGTTTTTGCTAGCCAAGAAGAAGAAGAATATGGTGGTATAAGAGAGCGCAAGTTGTTGTGTAGGCAGGGCTATAAGAAATTCTTATCTGTTTATATACGTGCAAAGGTGTTAAATAAACTGTGGAAATAAAAAGTACTGGTTGGTTTAATTTTGTACTGATACCTGTCATGCTAGATGGAGATTCTAATTCAGAACAGTTTTTCATTAAATTATAATATGCGGGGAGATAGCGCAACCGTGTTTCCAACATTTTTGGGGCCCCGTGTTGACGTCAGCAGGCTATCTGCCTTCAACTAGTTTGTTAATTAGTGAAACCCTTATGCACAAAAGAAAATTTTCCCACTCCCTTATGTATAAAATCAAGTACCAGCTTGTTGTCATTGTCCTCTTTTCCCTTCCATGCACTTCCTTTTTCTTTGACCAATTTCCCTCCGAGCCCCATCACTAACATATGCATTGAAAATTACCAGCACTGTCCTCCGATGACTCCCATTCCAGCTCCTTTATCATATCAGAAACTGACTGGGATTTGCGATAATTTCCACAAACAAATCTAGCTGCTCTTCCGTGCATGCCCTCCAACTCCTGTATTTGATATACAAAATGTAGGTTCCAAACCACACCACCATATTCAACCTATAGTCTGACTACAGTTTTGTAACCTAATTCCCATACTTCTGTGGTACATACTCTCTTCACCCTCTCATGTAAATGTAGGATTTCCTACCACCTGTCCAATGTGCTCTGCCCAGTTGAGTTTATCATCAAACGTTATGCCAAGCCTTTAACAAGCGATTCTGACCTAACCCCATAATTGTAAATAAAAAAAAAAATAATAATAATAAAAAAAAAACTTTAATTTTTACCTTTACTCATATAGCTTTGAAGGAAACTGAAGGCTAATTTTTGTGTATGAATTTGTTACACAGAAAGATAACATAATGAACACTGATTGAAATGTATACAAAAAAAAATTTGATGATGATTTATTCACTGACTAGCTGAGGACTACCCGCTTCGCTTGTTTTTATTTTTTATATTTTTGGTACATCTGTTTAGCTTTTTATATTTAATATACTATAGAAGATGTGGATTAAAAGATATTTGTTTATTGTTTTATCTTTACTCGTTTTCTACATAAATATCTTGCAGATTGAGTGTACAAAAAATCCTACATCCTGAATAATTTTATATCAATAAATTTTTATAAACTATTTGATGTTTTATTGTCTGGAGCATATACAAATAAATTTTCTGCTTGTCCAACACGTGAAAAAGCAACATAAAGTTGACAATCCATTTCGCTTCTCACTCTTAAAAATCCAAGTACACCCACCCTTTATCTATTACCTAAAATCCATAAACCTGGCAATCCAGGACGCCCTATCGTTGCAGCCTACGGATCGCCAACTGAGCGCATCTCTGCCTTGGTTGACCAGTACCTACAGCCCATTGTTAATCAGCTCCCTTCTCATAAAAAGGACACCCAGCACATTCTCTTCTGGCTTTCTACCTTACCCACAAATCTTCCTTCCAACTCAATACTGGTTACCATTGAAGTCACGTCCTTGTATACAAACATTCCACACTGGCATGGCCTCAGGGCCACGGAACACTTTCTAGGCCAGCGCCCTCCCAACAGCCTTCCTATGACATCCTTCCTCATCAAATTAGCCAACCTTATCCTTAACAACTACTACTTCTCCTTCGAAGGCAATAGCTATCAACAAACCTGCAGAACTGCCATGGGTACCCGCATGGCCCCCTCTTATGCTAATCTGTTCATGGGCCGGCTGGAACAGACATTTCTGGAGGAAGTTCTTCTCAAACCCCTCATTTGGCTTCGTTTCATTGATGACATATTTATGATTTGGACGCATGGAGAAAATGAACTGCTAAATGTCCTGAACCATCTCAATAAGCATGCTGAAATTCACTTGGTCCTACTCCTACACCCAGGCCACATTCTTGGATGTGGAGTTGTCCCTATCCAATGGCTATCTCAACTCTTCAGTCCACATCAAACCAACCAATCTTCAACAGTATCTCCATTTCGACAGTTGCCACCCATACCATACCAAACGTTCTCTCCCCTACAGTCTTGGTATTCGAGGTAGTCGCATATGCTCCAACCAACAGTCTCTCATGGATTATTCAAACAGTATTTCAGAAGCATTAATATCTCACAACTACCCTCCAGCTTTGGTTAGCAAACAGCTTTCACGTGCTACATCACAACTGAGTCAGCCAATCAATCATCCCAGACCCGCAAAAACCAACCACAATCCTGTCTTGGTCTCACAGTACTACCCAGGCCTCGAATCCATCAACAGAATCCTCTGGCAGGGCTATGATTTCTTACAAACATGCCCTGAAATGAGATCCATTCTTCCTAAAATCCTCCCTGCCCCTCCTAGAACTTGTTTCAGCAGACCTCCTAACCTCAGCGAACTTCTAGTCCACAAACACAGTCTTCCTCTTCCTAACAGTCAGCCCCAAGGCACTTTCCCATGTAATACACCACGCTGCAAGATGTGTGACATACACCATGCTTCCACCACTTTCATCAACCCCGTCACAGGGGAAAGCTTCCCTATCATAGGACACGCCACCTGTGAAACCACGCATGTAATATACCAGTTAACATGCAACCACTGCCTGGCTTCATATATAGGTTTGACCACAAATGCACTCTCCATAAGAATGAATGGCCACCGTCAGACGGTGTTCACACAGAACCCAAAGCACCCAGTTGCTGCCCATGCCATAACCCACGACTTGAATAATTTCAACTCTTGTTTCACAGTCCGTGCTATCAGAATTCTCCCTAATAGCAGCAGTTTCTCTGAACTCAGAAGGTGGGAACTTGCCTACCAGTACAAACTTGGCATAAGGCAACCACCTGGTCTCAACTTAAGATAATACCCGGCCGGTCATTATTATTAGTAGTACATATGTTTAACCTTTTTTTTATTCCTCTCCTTTCCATTACCTAGATTGAATCACCACTAACCTGAGGTGATGTTTACTTCATAAATATTATTATTATTATTATATTTTTTTATTTGTATAATATTTTATATAATTTTTTCCAATATATATTTAGTTCTAATTAAATTTTGATCTTCCCACCAACCAGAAATTAGTTTGAATATTTATTTTTGCTTGGTTATTAGCTCTGTTTCACTGCCTCTCTACTTTTCTGATGTTTGAATTTACCTCCACCATTTTCTCGACCGGCGGTCTTTCTGTGAGGCAATCTCCGGCTGCACCCACCTCTCATCATGTTCTCTCGTTGACGAAGGGGTTTTGCCCGACAATTTCTTTATTATTTGTGTTTGTGTCTTTTCTGTGTGTTCGCACCCCACATCCATCATCTAAAGGTAAGTTGTGGCTCATTTCCCTATCCAATTTGATTCCTTTCCGCTACTTAGCATCTTTTTTTCATTGTTATTATATATATAAATATTGAACAATGGATAGGATAAAAAACCACCGCTTACCAAAGAAGGGGATTCCAGCAGCGTTGGTACACGAAAAAAACACTAACACACAAAGAATAAAATTTTCTAGCATGGCTCTTCCTCAGTAGAAGTGAGATGGCTGCACGCAAGCGCTGCCGGCAGCCAACTGCGTGAGCCACAATTTCGGTGGCTCATGGTGGGTGAAATTGATTAACTAAGGTATACTACCCTTCCGCGACAGGACCGTGCACAGTTTTGCTTTATACTTGCCATTCATCACCGTTTTCCAGCCTGTACTCTTCTCACTTCCTGCCGTGATGTATTTCCTCCACCATGAGACACCGAAATTGTGGCTCATGCAGTTGGCTGCCGGCAGCGCTTGCGTGCAGCCATCTCACTTCTACTGAGGAAGAGCCATGCTCGAAAATTTTATTCTTTGTGTGTTCGTGTTTTTTTCGTGTAGCAATGCCGCTGGAATCCCCTTCTCTGGGAAGCGATGGGTTTTTATTCTATCCATTGTTCAATATATCCCCTTTTAGTGCCTTTGTTTCCTAACAATCTATATATATAAATAATAACAATGATCAGGAAAAAGCTTTAAGGCAATAAAATTAAGGAAGGATAGGGAAATATGACCCAACACTTACCACAGATGAAGGCGGCTGGGACAACGAACAAAAAACAAACACAAGAGAAGCGCAATATTTCGGCCTACAGCAGCCTTAAACGTGCAGAAGGTGAAGCACCAGGCGCCGTCACATGTGTACACATAGACAGCCGACTGGTGAATGGCGTCTCGGGCGCGGATGGTTGTTTTGGTGGAAAGTGGGGGGGGGGGGGGTAAGCTCAAATATTGGATCGATACTGATGACGATATGTTATTATTGAAAGAGGTGAATAATAACTGGGTGGGGATATATATATAACTAAAAGTTAAACGTAAAATAAATGTAAACAGCATGGATAATAGTAAATACAGAAATAAAAAATGTAAATGGTATAGATAATAAGTGCTGGGTCTGGTGGGCAGAGTTTATTGGAGATTGAGGGCAGGAGGATGTCTGGTGTCAAGGATATTCTGGTAGGCTAGTTCCCATCTACAAAGTTCAGAGGGGTCGTGTTGTTAGGGAAAACTCTGATTGCCCTAACTGAAAAACAGATGTTCAAATTATTGATTTTGTGGGAACTGGCATGTTTTGCAACTGGATGGGCCTCATTGCTAGTATAGACTGTCTGCCTGTGGCCATTCATTCTGATAGCTAGGGGATTGGTTGTGAGGCCTATATATGAGCTGGAGCAATGGAGGCATGTCAGTTGGTATATGAGGTGTGTTGTCATGCAAGTAGCATGACCAATGATAGGGAATGTTTCACCTGTTGTAGGATTGGAGTAAGTGGTAGTTGCTGGGTGCATACTGCATGTTTTACAACGGGGTCTATTGCAAGGGAATGAACCCTGTGGCAGTCTGGTCGAATTACTTGGTGAGTACTTGTGGACCAAGATATTACTAAAATTCGGTGGTCTGCTAAAACATGTGCGAGGGGCAGTGGGTAGAATTTTATGCAGAATGGTGCGCATCCCGGGGAAGGAACATAGGAAATCATGTCCACGGCGAAGGATTAGGTTAATGGACTCGAGACCAGGGAAGTACTGAGTGATGAAGGCGGGGCTGTGGTTAGTATCAAGGGGTACTGACTTGGAGTGGCTGTGTGAAGGAAGGGCTATGGCACGGGAGATTTGTTTGTGTACTAAGTCAGGAGGGTAGCTACGGGAGATGAGAGCTCCAGACAGGTTTTCTGTGTATTGGGAAAGAGATTGTGCATCAGAGCAGATTTGCCTGCCACAGGGGACCAGACTGTAAGGAAGGGAACGTTTGATGTGCAAGGGATGACAACTGTTGAAATGAAGATATTGCTGCAGATTGGTCGGTTTGATATGAACAGAAGTTTGTAGGCGCCCGTTATGAAAGGAAACGTCAACATCAAGAAAGGTAACATGAGTATGGGAGTACGTCCAAGTAAAGTTGATGGAGTGGTTGTTTAGGGAGTTGAGGAAGTCTATTAGATGATGCTCATCGTGGGTCCAGATCATAAAGATGTCGTCTATGTATCTGAACCACACAAGAGGTTTAATGGGAAGATTGTTGAGGAATCGTTGTTCCAGACGGCCCAAGAAAAGGTTTGCATAGGATGGTGCCATGCGGGTGCCCATTGCAGTACCACGTATCTGGTGGTAAATTTGTGAGTTAAAGGAAAAGTAGTTGTTAGACAGGATGAGTTTAGCCAAGGAAATGAGGAAGGATGTCTTGGGGAGGCTGCCGGGAGGTCGCATTTCCAGGAAGTGTTCCATGGAGCTGAGTCCCTGTCCATGAGGGATGTTGGTGTAAAGGGAAGAGACATCTATGGAGACAAGGAAGGAGTCAGGTGGTAGAGGAGTGGGGACTGTGGAAAGTCGTTCAAGGAAGTGTGGGGTGTCTTTAATGAATGAAGGGAGGTCCTGTACAAAAGGCTGGAGTTGCTGATCCACAAAACCTGAAATCCGTTCTGTAGGAGACCCATAAGCCACAACTATAGGTCTCCCCAGATTTCCAGTTTTGTGGATCTTGGGAAGAAGGTAAAAGGTAGGGGTTCGGGGATTCTGTGGGGTAAGGAGGGACAAAGAGTTGGGGGAGAGTCCTTGTAAGGGACCTTGGAGGTCAAGGAAAGTGCGTACTTGTTGGCACATTGAGGTTGTAGGATCTGTAGGGTGTGGAAGGTATGTGTTGGTGTCAGAGAGCTGTCTCAAAGCTTCGGTCTCTAGTCACAGCGGTCCATGACTACGGTCGTTGAGCCTTTGTCAACTGGGAGAATAATGATGTTCCTGTTCTTAGACAGATCTCTCATGGCACGGGTTTCGTTAAAACTGAGGTTGTTGGAGTGGGAAATGAAGTTGAGAAAAGATTTTGAGGACAGGTTGGATGTGAGGAATTCCTGGAACATAAGGAGTGGATGGTGTTGAGGAAGGAGAGGTGGATCTAGTTTGGATGGAGGTTGAAACTCTCTAGGCAGGGCTCAATCTCATCATGCTGAAAGTCATTATGATCCCGGGTGGCAAAGTGGTAATGCCACTGGAGAGTGCGACAGAACGCTAAAGAGTCCCGGACCAAAGCAGCATGGTCAAACTTCGGGGTTGGGGAAAATGACAATCCCTTCGAGAGAACAGAGAGTTGAGATTCTGTTAACGGAGATGATGAAAGGTTCACCACAGACTGCTGTGGCTTAGCAGGAGGTAGAGTGGCGGCTTTTGGTGTGGGTGGTAGAGGGGTTGGGTGGGGGAGATTTAAAATGTGGGCAAGACAAGGGGTTTTGGAAATCAAGGGAGCTGTAGGAGTGTGTTGTGGATGATTGGGATGTTGATGAGGTAGGGGTAGACTCATAGCCAGGTAACTTTTTGCAAGTGCAGAAAGCTTGCCTAGATGTTTTTGTGCTTGTTTCGCTAAGATCTGTATACACTCTGATAGAATCTGCTGTAAAAGATGAATTTTATTTGGGGCAGAAAGACAAAGAATTTTGTGTAGGGAGACAAGCTGGGCAGAATGCCAGTCTGTTTTGAACAAGAGCTGTTGAAGGACAAGTCTGGTGAAGTTAAGTGATTGTGTAAAGTGAAAGATATGGAGTGGTGGGTGAATTTGTGGATGGCAGCCAGAGACAGGGAGTTTAATGGTTAATCCGTTTGGAGGAGTGTTTAGAGAGAGGCAAGATTGAAGGAAGAGAGTATGTGAACGCAGTTTTGCAAGGCGGAAGGCGTGAAACTTGTAGGACGAGATGTGTGAATCTATGGGTGACATGTTAGGGGAAATAGATTAATATGGATGATGAGGCCCAAAACTGTCCAAACAACTGTTGAGAAGAAAGGCTAAGTGTCACAAAGGGAATATCTGAATATGGTGCAAAGGATACACCACAGCGGAAAAAAAAAAAACTTGAGAATTAAAAATAGTGCTGTATCAAGAAACAGCGGAAAAATCGTCCAAAAACGCTACTTCAGAAAAATCATGAAATGGAATAATCAAGAACCGATCGTGGGAAGAAAAAAAGATTATAAATTACAACACGTCTGCAAGAATGTGAAAAATATTAATATTAGTGCTGTATGGAGAAACATTGGGAAAATCGGGCAGAGTGATTAATATCATAGAGAAAAGTCGATAAGCGCGAAACGAAATAAACAAAGAAATGCCGATCGCAAAAACAAAAATGTACAAAAAAAAAAAGTGAAACATTCCCTATCATTGGTCATGCTACTTGCATGACAACACACCTCATATACCAACTGACATGCCTCCATTGCTCCAGTTCATATATAGGCCTCACAACCAATCCCCTAGCTATCAGAATGAATGGCCACAGACAGACAGTTTATACTAACAATGAGGTCCATCCAGTTGCAAAACATGCCAGTTCCCACAAAATCAATAATTTGAACATCTGTTTTTCATTTAGAGCAATCAGAGTTTTCCCTAACAATACGACCCCCTCTGAACTTCGTAGATGGGAACTAGCCTACCAGAATATCCTTGACACCAGACATCCTCCTGCCCTCAATCTCCAATAAACTCTGCCCACCAGACCCAGCACTTATTATCTATACCATTTACATTTTTTATTTCTGTATTTACTATTATCCATGCTATTTACATTTATTTTACGTTTAACTTTTAGTTATATATATATATCCCCACCCAGTTATTATTCACCTCTTTCAATAATAACATATCGTCATCAGTATCGATCCAATATTTGAGCTTACTCCCCCCCCCTTTCCACCAAAACTACCATCCGCGCCCGAGACGCCATTCACCAGTCGGCCGTCTATGTGTACACATGTGACGGCGCCTGGTGCTTCACCTTCTGCACGTTTAAGGCTGCTGTAGGCCGAAATATTGCGCTTCTCTTGTGTTTGTTTTTTGTTCGTCGTCCCAGCCGCCTTCATCTGTGGTAAGTGTTGGGTCATATTTCCCTATCCTTCCTTAATTATATATATAAATATATATATATACATTCCTACCATGTTAACTTCAACAGTCTAGTGATAGTTAATGTCTATCTTGGTTTATAACAGCTAACCAGCACCATCGTGTGAAGAAATTAAATACCACAGATTTAATTTTGAGAACTTTTCATCCTTTCCATTATCATACATACAGTTTGCCTCATTTTATCTTACAAATTGTAAACCAACCCTGATGGAGAGAAGTAACTCCAGATATGAAGGCATTTAAATTAATAGCAGTATTCATATTCCTAGAAAGTTCAGATAATCTAATTGCAATGGAGCTTATGACATTGTGGCAATTTCCTTATATTGTTGTCTTCCCCTTTGTTTCTTCCCTCCACCCACTCTCCTCTCTCTGTATCTCTCTCTCTCTCTCTGAATTTTAAGTGTAATTTCTCCACCCACCTATTTTTGCCTATAATTAATTTGAGTTCTTTCAGTGGTTTTGGTAAGCTGTTCAGCATTTCCCTTAGTATTTTTTCCAATCTCTTGAATCCCTATTAAAGAAAATTTTCCTAACCCCTTGTGCCTTTAATAAAGTGTCAGCTTGTGTTCAGTCATTTCTTCCTTCCGAACCATGACCAAAAAACACCTTGTATACTCCCCACATTCACTCTACTCCTGTCTTCCAAAAATCTCAATCCAGCTCGTTTATCATACCACTTCCTAATTGTAATTTCCTCTTTTGCACCCTCTAGCTCCTTTGATACCCAAATTGGGGTTCCCTTACGTCACCACAATTTTCAAACAACTGTACATCCCCTCATGTCACACTCCAACAAAAAAAAGACAAATTTTGCAACCTCTTCATATAACCTGCCCAGTTGAGATCATTGTCAAACATTGTGGCCTTCAGCAAGCAAATCATTCCCCACCCTACTAAGCCACTGTTTTTAATTTATCTGTGTACTTAGTTGGAGCAGTCTGGTAACTCAGTGGTTAAGGCACTTGCTTTCAAAAGTTTCTGGTCCAGTCCCTGTTTCAAATCCTGGTGGGGCTAGGAATTTGTAATAGTTGTTTGATCATATGATCTACGCCAAGACATTCCATGCTTCAAATTATGGTTAAACTGTAGGTCCCAGAGAAAAGGAACTGGACATCCTACCTCTAACACAATGGCTTGGTATGCTTCCTTTGGGAGGATCCTGTCAACCTCCTAGTTAAGGACTAAGTTATTTCACCTAGTAAGTTGACTTCTCTTGACATTTTTTCATTCTAGGTAACTCTGTAGCTCTTCAGTCTTCTCCCATTTTTATCCTACCAAGTACCTGGGTGACCGATCTTCGCTCGGCATCTTTTGATTTCTGTTCAGTATGCAAGATTTCATCAAAATCCTTAGAGAAGTTTGTGAGAAATTAATTTTATCTATTTACAAGAGTTGCTCATATAATAGTATTAGATTGGACAGATCATATATATCTAATATATAAAAATCAATGTACGTCTGTTTCTCCTCTATGTGCTCCTAAAAGTTCATCCGATTACGGTGAAACTTTGGCGAGTTGTTGAGTGCGCATCCGGGATGGTTCCTAAGAAATAAAATTTCCAAAAAACCACCCCCTCCTCCCCATAACACACCATAATTTAAAAAAACCTACAGATTTTATCCAATTTGTATGGAAATTTGTACACATATACTTTAAAATAAACAGAAAAACGCTGCCTACATTTGTTTTCCAAAAACGCACCCCTTTCCCCCATCCCACCCCTTCATTTTTACACAAACCCACACTTTTTATCAGATTTCGAAGGAATTTTGCACATGCATACTATTAAAAAAAAATAGAAAAATACTGTGCACATTAGTTTTATAAAAACCCAATCCCTCTCACCTGTTCTACCCCAAAACCACCACCTCATCTCCCTTGCACCCCATAATTTAAAAAACCCACAGATTTTATCTGATATTGATGGAAATTGGCACACACATACATTAAAACAAATTGAAAAATATTGCCTACGTACGGTTTCCAAAAACGCCATCCCTCATGCCCCTTCACATCCCTCTAATTTAAACAAATACACAGATTTTATCCTATTTCTATGGAAATTTGAACACTTATACTTTGAAACAAACAGAAAAATACTGTCTACATATGGATTCCAAAAAGGCAACCCCTTCATTCCCTTTACACCCCCTTAATTTTTTGCCACTGTGTCATATATAAAGGTACAGTTTTTACCCGATTTTGAAGGAACTTTAACACACGTATACTTTAAAACAAGCAGAAAAATACTATGTAAATTTGGTTAGCCTAATCCCACCCCTCTTCCCTTTTACCCCCTTCCCTCTTAATTTCCAATGATATTTATCAAAAAACCCAAATTTTTATCCGATTATGATGAAACTCTGTTGAGTTATAGAGCACGTCTGGGATGGTTCCTGAAATAAAAATTAAAAAAAACAACCCCCTTCACCCCTTAATTTAAATAAACCCATAGAATTAATCAGATTTCCACCAAATTTGTAACAACCCCTCTTCCCCTTTAAACCCCCTTAATTTTTGCCAATTTACCTTATATAAAGCCAGTCTTTTTTTTCACCCCAATTTTTAAGGAACTTTGCACACATATACTTAAAATAAACTGAAAAATACTGTCTACATTTGGTTTGCCTAAACCAAGTTTAGCAATAGCGAAGCATTGCCGGATCAGCTAGTAGACATTATAAAAACCTAACCTGAAGGTTGCTTGGATCCTCAAGAAGGAGGCATACTAAGCCAGTGTATCAGAGGTAGTTCCTTTCCTCTGGGACCTACAATTGAACGTAGATTCTGAACCACAGAATGCCCCAGCGTAGTTCATATGTTCAAATACAAATCTTAAAAATTCTTGCCCCACCGGCTGTTTCCTTTATTCAGAATCCACTAAGCATCGTGGAATGTTAGTAGTCAATTTGGTCCAGGCTGCCATTCAACCTAAACACAACAAGATTAGGCACATTGCTGACTTAGCGGCAATAGATGTCTCTAGCCGCCTGTTACGTTATTATAGTTAGAATTCGGTTCTGCAGGCACCTTATTCACTCAAAAACCAAGATACACCATGGAATAAAATAAACACTTAAGATAATGCATAACTCCAACTCAGACTTCAATTCAATCCTCAACTACCAAAAAATGAAAACTTACATCCGCTTCAATGTCATATCTCTAAGACTCCATCACATGGTACAAAATCAGTCATATCTGCACATATTGCAATAGTATGTTGATCAAAATGTTTTCTATGTTACATTATTATTTAAAATATCATATATAACAATCATCAGTGACGCCTGATGAATATATAAGAATAAAGGTCAACCCAACCCTTTGGTGGTGAAATCTATTTTATGTATATGTGTGTGTCATACCCTTACTGTGGAGAATTCTATTTTTCTCGGGTCATGCACTAAGTATTTGGTCGCCCTTTGTGTTACTCGAATGTGATATAATTGTGGTCATCCCCTCTCTGGAGTGATGCCAAAAAGGTGGTAATGCAAATAATAATAATAAGGGATTTGCAGGCAAGTCTTTGCTTCCTGGCCCTGAAAAATAATAATGTAGCATTCCCCCAAAAATAATACTATCGTCTCTTCCAGCCCCCCCCCCCCAATCATAGAAAAACAAGTCAAATCTCCACACATATCTTAATAAGAGCTTCTACTCCCTCTTTCATCCACATAACTTCCTCTCTTTAATACTCAATCTCCACTTCAATTAGTCCCATCCCTGGTGCATTAGAAATCCTCTCAGATCCTAACTGTTGCATGTTGTCCCAAGGTAGATGGCAAATTCTTATCACATAGTATGCCATGAAAAAGAAAAGTGGTAACAAAACTGCATGCTCCCATACATCATTCAAAATCAAAATTCGCTGTGCAACAGCATCAGATAAACAAATATTAAAACTCCAAATGGTAAAAAATTGAAAAATATTTAAAAGAACCTGTAATGTCTTAAAAAACCTCAAAAGGTAGGTTAGTTGTGTTGGCACCTGATAGTCAGGTGTAGTAATTTTAAGCTTAAGGACATTCCTCTTTTCTACAAAGAGTGTCTTTTTCCTATTTGTTGGTGAGGGGTGCAACAGACTTTTCATTTTAGTCCCCCTCCCAAAGCATTCATAATTAGAACTATCCTTCTTTCTACCCACCTTCCTTTGTTGGTCACTCCTACTAGGTAAGGTGGAGTGTGAAATCATTTTAATGAAAACTCTGGTGTGTAAACAATTCATGGAATGCACATAACTGTGTTTGTTGTGTGGCTTACCCCTTAAAAAGTTTGCATCACAGTAGTGTATGTTCTCCCAAATATGAAAAGAATAAAAAATGGTAGTCACTTGCTGACTTGAATATTGCTGAAAAAGAAGTGTAGCCATTACATGCTTCTGAATTTTCAAAGTATCCCAGTTTTGACTGGAAAGCAATGGTACAATAAAGTTAAAGTTGTTAGGGAACATCTGGTTATGAATTTTCAACTTCAATTCTTCTACTAAAGATGGCTTTTTCAATTTAGGTTTCAGGAAAACATATTTGGTCTATTTGAGCCAAAAGTGTTGACTGTAAAATCTGTTGACTTAAGCTTAAATATAGGATCATCATCCCCAAGAAAATTAGAAATCAGCTGTTCTGCTGGGGTGCCTGCCAAATCAAAACAAATGTCCACTTCAGGTGAAGCCTGTGTATCAAATTCAATAAGTGGAGTTGCAGTAGGTTGCTCCTCATCTTAGGGCTGACGTGGGGTGGGTGTTCCAGCTGGGTCAGCAGTTGGTGCACTAGTATTGAAAATAATCTTGTTTGGAAGCTCTGGACAATGAAGTAAAGATTGATCGAGCTTTGTATTAAGGTGGTTATATGAATGATTTAATTGTTCAATTATTTGACTGGTTTGGTCCAATTTCTGAAGCAGTTGTTGATAGTGTTGGTCAAATTTATTGTTAAGTTGGTCAAGTTTAGAGTTTTGTTTTTCAAATTGCTGAGTCATTATTGCGGTGCAGTGGAGCAATATAGCATGTAAATACCTAGGGGGAAGTACAGTTTCTATGTGGGGAGCTTCCTGTATATCAACAGTGCTGGCTATTGTGCCTCTGATAGGCCTTTTGTCAGCTGAAGCCATACTGAATTTGAAAATTTACAAATACCCGTACCCAAAAACAACAATAAGTTCGAAGGAAGAGGTATTTAAACTGAAAACAAGGCAAAAATAGTAACACTGCAAATACACAATAACAACACAGCTGTTTCCAAAACTCGCCGAAATTCAAATACAAAACAAGAAAAAATAGTAACCCCAATTCCAAAATACACAGATATAATAAATAACTTAGCATTAACCTGAAAGAAAAATACACAAAATAATCAAAAAAAAATATTCCACTCGAGAAAAATATCAGCTGCAAAGACAATCAGACATTCAGAAGAAACTTCGTCATAATCTTTGGCCAGTATGGCGTATCTATCATGAATAGAATCTTTGCATTCAATGTAACCATAAGGAAAATATGTCGCATCTACAATGAAGAAAATATTTGTGCACAATGTAAACAGGGTCTATTGGTGCTATAGAAATGAAAGGTTATGTTTGCGTATCGAGTGCACGAACAAGTAGAAAGGGAAACATTGTAATGGTCTGCCTCGGGAAGTGAGCATTGGTTGCAACCAAATAAATTACACAATTGAATGAACTGCTGTTGCATGTAGTTAGGCAGTGTTAGTAAAAAAATTCACTAGAAGGTCTCAAAGAAAGTTGTGCCAAAATTTGTACTTAGCTTTGTTGGCAGCTGCATGATGAACTGCAGCATGTAGATATTCCGCCGTTGTAGTATGCTCGGGAACCTCTGTTGCCCCGAGAAGGCCTCTGGCCGTATCCCTCGTCGATCAGCTGATGAGCTCGTAGACGCCTCATCGTAGAAGTCAGCTGCTGTTGGAAACAGGAATGGACCCACGATGAAGTCCGTGTGGTATGTTGTAGAAATGGTGATGCTGGTAGGTGATATCGTCGCCCTGATGTCGCATTTTGATGTCTTGTACTTGATAATAGTGAATTTTACAATTTCACTTGATGCACCAATTTCACTCGTCGGTTTCTCTCTTCTTGGTATACATGCAGAATAGGTGTGATTAGAAGGCTGTGATATCTCAGGGAATAGTTCCTACCTGCCGCCTTAAGACAGCGCCACTAGCGCACTCAGGAAAAGAAAGTTGTAGGAGCGCGCGCATTTGAAATAGGAGCCCGCGCATTTGAAATAGATTCCAGTCGAATATCATACACGGTCAATAAAATAACCTCAGTTTAAATTTACAAGTGGAACCATGTTTTATTCGTATCATAAGTGTATTTCAATGATGTACGATGTGTTTCAGTAAATTTAAAATGCCATATATATCCAATCAAATTTTCCCACCTGTTTTGCATTAGCGCCGTCTAGACGCAACTTATAAATAGTCAGTAAAATCACGACGTTGTATATCCCAAGTGGAACCATGTTTTATTCGTAACACAAATGTACTTTAAGTATATACGATATATTTCAGTAAATTTAAAAGCCATATATATTCAATCAAATTTTCACATTTGTTCTGCATTAGCGCCGTCCAAACGCAACTTATACATGGTCAGTAAAATCACGACGTTGTAATTCCCAAGTGAAACCATGATTTATTCGTGTCACAAATGTACTTTAAGTATATACGATGTATTTCAGTAAATTTAAAAATCCATATATACCCAATCTAATTTTCACACTTCTACTGCATTAGCGCCGACCAGACGCAACTTATAAATAGTCAGTAAAATTACGACCTTATATATCCCAAGTGGAACCATGTTTTATTCGTGTCACAAATGTACTTTAAGTATATACGATGTATTCTAGTAAATTTAAAAGCCATATATATCCAATCAAATTTTCGCATTTGTTCTGCATTAGCGCCGTCCAGACGCAACTTATAAATAATCAGTAAAATCTCGATGTTTTATATCTCAAGTGAACCATGTTTTATTCGTATCACAAGTGTACTTTATTGATATAAGATGTATTTCAGTAAATCTAAATAGCCAAATGTAGTCTGTAATTGTGGCAACTACCTTACAGGCGAATCTCGCTGACGCTTGCTACATATTCTATTTCTGCCCCAATGAACAAATACTGCTGATTAATCTGTAATAGGCCTTACTTTGCACTTGATGAACAAGAATTAAATAAATAATATCGTCAAGAACAACATGTTCTGACGGAATTATTTGTTGAATGATTGTTCAGCAATTACGAAAATATGTCTTCTTACTAGATTAATAATGCACAGCCTAAACATGCATTCCTAACGGCCAATATTAGCGCTACATAGTCAAAGTCTCAATCTCCACAGGACCTTCCAGAGCATCAAATTTATTAAGTTACATTTTCAACATATTTTAAACCGGAGTGCGTATTGGGGGGGGGGGGGGGAAGGGGTGTTTGGTCTAATTATGTAAACTTGTCGGTCAGGAGCAACAGTGAACCAACACAACAGTAAAAAAAAAACAAAAACAAAAAACAGAACACTTAAACAGTTTGTTTTTTTTCGTAATATTTGTAAAATTATATACTGCTTACTACGTACTGTATTCTTCTAGTTACTTAAGACATCTAGGGGAATTATATGACGTTATTGTGTGATAATTAAATATTTAATGTTCGCTTGTAGTGATATGCTTATCACCTAATGGAACTACATTTTTTTAAAACCATTTCAATAATCGTTTTTTGACATAACCATCAGTAGATGCTAGAATAGACGATGTCTCATCACCACTTCTCACTCTAAATAACATCTCACTAGTGGAATGTTTGTGACTTTGCGGTTTGCAGGCAATGCTTTACCTTTTATGCCCTGAAATGATCAATAGATGAATGTTAAATCGTCATTTAAACTAAATCTTGCTCCTCTTCAGTAACACTTACTATGGATTATTATATTTCATGTAACCAAGCTGCATTATTATAATTGATTTGTATTCCAATGTTATTGGGAATTAATCTAGGAGCGAATTTAATTTCTTTGTTGATGGCATATCATGGGGTCGGACGCGAAAGATCTGCTTGTATTTTTCCTACTGTCTCCTGTGGCACATGTGTTCTGCTATCCGTAACATGGAATGTATTGTTCTGCCAACTACTCAAGGTCACGGCGCGGCGCTTCTTTTGATCTCGGTAACACTTTGGGACAAACCTATCAGTACCTGGAAGTTCTAACCATACACTGCTGTCTGCCTGTCCTCTCGCAGCTTACAAGCACCTTCACGAAACTTCCCGGAATTTTACAATTTGTACATTATATTATGTTTGGTTGACACAAAACCGAGAATTTAAATGTTTATAAAATCACATTGTGTATGTTAATTTTTTATATTTATCACTATAGACGTTTATAGATTTTACAAAAGAATTTAGTGAATCAATCTCGAATATAACTTTACATGGCAGCTTGAAATATGTCCCGAATATAGTACTACCACGATATTTAAACACCCAGTACATAAAACTAAACAACGTGCAAACAATAGAAAGTTGTGAGACAAATAAGCAAACGTCTTAGTTTAGTGTTACTTTACAATATATATAACTTTTATTTTATGGAAGGAGCTTTCAAATCATAATGCATAGCATCCAAATATTCGTTTCATACATGTCATTTGATTGATCTTAGGGCGGCCTTACGGTCCGCGGAGCCAAGTCCGCTGCCGGATCAGAATGTTACCGAATCATTGATTCTTGCAGCATGAGACTACCAGCTGATTTAACAAAACAGAGTTATCTGTTAAGATATTTAGTGTGTTGAACCCTCAACTGAGTGATTATCGCGTTGCACTTGTCTTTGTAATATCTACTTTTCACTAAATATATCACTACCTGGCTATTACACATTATGCTGATAGCAGTAATGATTTAATAAATTAAATGTTTTCCGGTCGAGAAACGTTTACACTCTGAGTAAACTACTTGCCATTACTCTCTCAAATAGTTTATTTTAGAAAATAATGTGGATTAGGTTACATTACTCACAATTTATGTAGGGGTACGCAAAATGAGCAAGATTGGGTTACATGACGATTTACGATTTTCTATTAATCATACCAGGGCAAAAAAGGATAAAGTGTCGCCGCAAACTCGTAACATCGCAAACCCTAGTTATGTAAGAGATTCTACTTGGAGTGAGAAGTGGGATGTGACATCAAATAATTTAGCATTTACTGACGGGAACTTCTCATAAATGATTATTGACATGGTTTAAAGTATATCTGTATCCATTCAGGTGATATAACATTCCAACACGTGAATATTAAATAATTAATTATCAAATATTTACTTATCATCTAATTCCTATTGGTGTGTAAAAGTAACTAGAAAAATACAGTATGAGGTACGCAGTATTTGGTAACGGTGGCATTACAAGGGGGGGGGGGGGGAAGAGTGGGGAGTGTCATTATATAAGAGCAGAGAGCTTTGCAGCTTTTATTCTTGCAGTAAGCGTCTAGTGTGGTGATCGTGCTCTGTTGTTCGGAATAATTCTCTTTTGCTATCATGGCTTGTCGTGGTCGTCGAGGAAATAGTACTTGTTTTGTCGGGGAGGATGAGATATTGAATCGAAATCAGTTATTGCAGGAAAGATGGAATATTACTGACATCGTCTTGCTGTTAGCGGGGAAGATTTAGGAATATTCAGGTGCTGGTGTAAAACGACAGAGGTGTTTACTTGGTTAATTTAATAGTCAGTTTTAACTTTATACTGAAAGTTCTGCTCACAGTATTATCAATTGACCTGTCTAATGTAGGTATCGGTACTTCGCAGTTTATTCTTTAATCACAGTCGCCACCAGAGGTTAGTCTAAAGTACTAGAAATATAAAATGATACACTCACACAACGGGAATACCAATAACAACACTCGTTTTATTCTAATAGTTTGTACCATACACTAGTACTCTGACCACCAATTGGAAATCATTAAATAATACTTATCCGAAGACTACAGATTCTTATTGAGTGAAAAGCTGATTAACTAACTACTCCTCATCAATAAGAAGTAGATTGAATGTTCACAAAACAGTTGCTAGTTCACTATAACACTTTCACTGTTCTCTAAATCCTTGTAAGTGTACTTTTCACCGTATGGCGGGTTTTACGGAATCGACGTCCTGCCAAATTATATTTACCGACGCGGACGCACGATTTCCGTATCCAAGTGCCCGAGAATGTTTTTCCGAATGTACTAAAAACATGTACACGTCGCCACACACTGTTCCCGCCACCGTTGACACTTGACTTACTACTGCTCTGCCACAGAGTTTAGTCTCTCGCGGCATATCGATATTTATACCGATAATCATTAAACAAAGATTGCAGGCCCAATGTAATGTTACACTGGCTAGGCGAAGATTAATTAGAAACTCGTTCACCTGTGAAGTTTGCAATGTTCCCACCGCATTGTACAACAAGAAGGGAATCGATGGCTACATGTGGGGGTGCAAAAGGTGTAATGCAAGAAGGACTATACGCGTAGGGTCGCTCTTCGAGAAAAGCAAATTAAGTTTATTTCAGATTTTAATACTGATCTACTGTTGGGCTGAAGATATGTCCCAGGAACAGATAGTGAAGGAAGCGAAGTTAGGCGTCTCTACAACGCATACTCAAGTAGACTGGTGTAACTTCTTACGGGAAATTTGTACTAAGTGGCTGGAAGCTCATCCAATTGAAATAGGTGGACTGGATGAGAATGGAGAGCCAATTACTGTCGAAATAGATGAATCAAAATTCGGTAATGCTAAATACAACCGAGGTAGATATACGGAAGGACATTGGGTATTTGGTGGTATTGAAAGAGGGTCAGGCAAATGTTTCATCGTGGATGTACCAGACAAGAAAAAGACCACACTGACTGCATTAATTCGTCAGCACATCCTTCCAGGCTCCATTATAATGACAGATGCATTTGCTTCTTACCGTAGTTTGTCAACAACTGCTGACGGTATTTACGGTCATGGTGTAGTCGTACACCAGCGAAACTTCGTTAATCCCGATGACCCTAATATCCATACGCAAAATATAGAAAATTTGTGGGCAAGAGCAAAAAGTAAGTTAAAGGTGCAACATGGAACATCTAGGCGTCTTTTTCGTAGCTACCTTAAAGAGTTTCTTTGGAGAAACCATTTTGAAAAGAAGGACCGCTTCACAGGGTTCTTATCTTGTGTTTGGGAATTATACCCAATGCTGCCGAATTAATACCTCCGCTAGCCTCTATCTGTTTACTCTGACGATAACTGGATTCGATTCAATACCAACCGATCAACAACTAATTTACCTACCACTGTTATGATGTACTGCCAAACGGCTCTTTTCAGAGCCAACACATCAATCGCAAAAAGCAAACTGTAGTCATAATGTCCAAAAAGGCGAACACCATGTAATTGTAGACAGGGAGAAAAAAATATATAGTTGTCCCATGCATCCATTTCAATTTATACCTTTTTCCGATTTTTATTTAAAAAAAAAAAAAAGAATCCTTCCAGCTTTACGCTTTGTCAAAGAACAGGAACGGAAAAAATCATCCATTGTCCCTTCAAAGGAACCATTCCAGTAATAGCGTGAAGGGATTTGGAGAAACCATAGAAAACCAAAATTTCGATTACCCGACAGGGATTTGTAGGCACGTCCACCCGAATGCTCAACCAGGGCGTTACCTCTCACCCAACACGTTCAGTTCTAGCCAGCTACTTCTGCCAAACAAATGTTGATGGTTTTTCTCAACAACCCGAGCGTAGTGGATGAGTTGTTATCGCTCTGACCTCGCATTGGCGAGCTACATGGTTTACCCAAATTACACCAGGAAAATGCCGGAATAATTCCTTCAAAAGGTCAAGGACATATTACTTCCCATTCATTATCCCCAGTCCCATTCCGCATCCAATTACCTCAATGTAAACGAGGCGTAAAGCCTCAAGAAAAAAGTAAATAAATAAAAATTGTGGTCAAGGAAAACGCGTGTATAACTGAGTGAAAATCTTTAAATGAAACTATGTTTCAGGTACGAAATTAAAGGGTAGATCGTATACTGACAATTCCAGTATTGCCAGAGCAGATGCAGAATATGCAAAACATTGGCGAAAATTAGAGACTGTAAATTTGGCTCTTTAAATTTACTATAATACATCTTATATCATCAAAATACACATATGATACGAATAAAACATGGTTCCACTTGGAAATTTGAAAGGTGGTGATTTTATTGACCATGTATAAATTGCGTCTGGACGGCGCTTATACAGTAAAAGTGTGAAAATTAGATTGGGTATATATGGCTTTTTTAAATTTACTGAAATACATCGTATATACTTAAAGTACATTTGTGACACGAATAAATCATGGTTTCACTTGGGAATTACAACGTCGTGATTTTTTTGACCATGTATAAGTTGCGTCTGGACGGCGCTAATGCAGAACAAATGCGAAAATTTGATTGGATACATACGGCTTTTAAATTTACTGAAATACATCGTATATACTTAAAGTACATTTGTGACACGAATAAAACATGGTTCCACTTGGGATATATGAGGTCGTCATTTTACTGACTATTTATAAGTTGCGTCTGGTCGGCGCTAATGCAGTAGAAGTGTGAAAATTAGATTGGGTATATATGGATTTTTAAATTTACTGAAATACATTGTATATACTTAAGGTACACTTGTGACACGAATAAATCATGGTTTCACTTGGGAATTACAACGTCGTGATTTTACTGACCATGTATAAGTTGCGTCTGGACGGCGCTAATGCAGAACAAATGCGAAAATTTGATTGGATATATATGGCTTTTAAATTTACTAAAATACATTGTATATACTTAAAGTACATTTGTGACACGAATAAAACATGATTCCACTTGGGATATAAATCGTCGTGATTTTACTGACTATTTATAAGTTGCGTCTGGACGGCGCTAATGCAGAACAAATGCGAAAATTTGATTGGATATATATGGCATTTTAAATTTACTGAAATACATCGTACATCATTGAAATACACTTATGATACGAATAAAACATGGTTCCACTTGTAAATTTAAACTGAGGTTATTTTATTGACCGTGTATGATATTCGACTGGAATCTATATTTCAAATGCGCGGGCTCCTATTTCAAATGCGCGCGCTCCTACAACTTTCTTTTCCTGAGTGCGCTAGTGGCGCTGTCTTAAGGCGGCAGGTAGGAACTATTCCCTGAGATATCACAGCCTTCTAATCACACCTATTCTGCATGTATACCCTCCTCTTCATAGTTCGTAGTTCACGAACACGAGCCTCACAGTTCCATGTAAGGACCTAAGTTGCTATGCCTGGGTGGAGTATAGGCTTAGATACCTTAGCTGAATGTTACCTTGTAGAAAGTTCTGTTAAATTTGACTAAATAATTTTAAATATGTGCCTGAGTAGAATTTATACTGTAAAGCTTATTTGAACCAAAAGCTTAGGAAAGGTAAACAGTTCACTACAAAAATATTTGAGAATCCACTTAATGAAAAAAAAAAGAATTTTATTCCATTTCAGAAAATAGCTGTTACAGTTGAGTAGGCAATCGAACAAACATTTCCAAAAACATTACAAATTATGAAGAGGAAGAAAAACGACTGAAATCCCTTTTGAAAATTTAAAAGTTCATAGTCATTATCATCGCCACTCACTCTTTAACTGCAGTCAATATGGCGGTACACCGACCAACCGGAAATTGTCTCATCTAGCCATCAATCACTTAACCACACTACCGATACATGCTCTCGCAGTTTCATCATACACAACGTTCCCGGAATACAGACTAAAGACGAAATTGAAAGACAGCCAGACAGTCTGGGCAGCGAGCTTTATACCCACAGCCGCCTGCTTGATGTATACCGACATTTTCCAAAAATAATTTAAAAAGGTGTAATTATAGACTGTGTTCTAACTTTAATCATGTATAGCCTGACCTTCAAGGATTATGAAAAGTATTTAGTGAAAATTCTCAAATAATCATCTTGCTTGTAAATGAATTTAGTTTGAGTGCGCAATGATAAAAAATTTCCGAAAATTAATTAGTGATTACCCAATTTCTTTCTAAATTTAAGCACTTTTTAGGTGACCCTGCTGAATTACAAATTGTTGTGATAAAATTATCATCATCATGTTCTATAAAAATTCCTGATTCCAGTGGTGTAAATTTTATTATTATCGATGGTGTAATAGCAAAGTTATCTGTTTAACAAGATCGGGTTTGAAATGTTTCAGAAGTTAACTCTGTTTCTGGTTCATAATTATTCTTGTGTTGTTTATATCGAAAAAGTGAAGTTATCGGAAGTGGCTTGGTTTAATCACAAATAAATTCCGAAATTACCATGTTGTGGTTAATGACGAAATAACTTTAAAATCTGTTATACTGCATGGAATGTTCAAAAATTTTAATATGTTATACTAGATTTTTAGTTCTTTCGGGAAATTTACTTTTTAGTTCGAGAAATTACTGAAAACATATGATAAAAAATGTTAAAAGTGAAAGTGTTCTCCACGAGGTGTTTAAAATTTTATTTAAGCTATTTACACGGCCTGAAACTACAATAGCAATTTTTTCTACTGGCCATACTTCGCACAGCAGCCTGATAACCACTTTTTTCAATTCAGTAATATTGGTGTTTGTGTTAAATACACATCCAGTCAAAAAGTGAACGATGATTACACTATAACTGCTAATATTATTTTCAAAAAGTTTTGTTGGGTAAAGTAACATTTCTGGGAAAAAAAATAATTTAAATATCTTCTTTTTAAATGTTTTACATGGGTCAGCTAGTATACAAGGCTTCCTATGCATTTTGAAGCTCACAGTTGTTTACAACCATCAAAGATAGAACAGTAGACACAACGTGGCGTTAGAATTTTTTTAAGTTTGAAAAAAATAGCATTTGACAAGCCAGTGTCTATTTTTTAAAATTTCTACATTTTACATGTTTTTAAATTAAACTGGTAGTATTTAATGATAACCACTTTTTTTGCAATTCAGTAATATTGATGTTTGGTATACGGTCAATATTCTTTTCAAAGAAGTTTTGTAAAGCAAAGTATCACTTTTCACAAAGCCAATTTTAAAAAATATCCTTTTTAAATATTTTACAATTAAACATGTAATGCTAGTATTCCTCCGAAGAAATGTGTGCATGAAATGCTCATTTAAATATGAGTTCCTTGAAACCAAAGAGAGAATATTAGTAGGCTTCCTGGTACCTGAATCATCTATGAGATGGCGTTAGAGCTGTTTTTGAGATACCAAGAGCAAAAATTGTTCACGTTTTGTAAAAATTGGTTTTTGCAGGGAAGACAAATATTTAGATAAACTTAAAAAGCAAAATGTTATCTAAATATGAAATTTCATCCAAATGAATACAGCCGTTTCCGAGATCCAAAATATATATTTATATACAAGAATTGCTCGTTTAAAGATATAAGATAAGATATGCCACCTTCAGATAACCTAACTTACCACATTAAACAATCAACAGTCATTCATTAGAAAAATGAGTAGCAATGGTCCCAGTACACTACTATTTGCTACTGTCATGTGTACTTCCACCTCTTTTGATACTGCATTTCCTTCCCTTATGGGTGGAGGCAGGATAGAATTCCCATTCATCCATCCATGATTTCCCCAAATCACTCTAGGTGAAAGCTGGGACAGTTCCTTCGCCCCCAGACCTTTCCAACCTCTAATGACCTCAGCATTGATGATATGTAAAGTCACAAGGAAAAAATCTGCCATAACACTTCGCTTTCCTATCTTTTACAATTTCTCTATCCAGCAAGTCAGGTTTTTACCCACTGCAGCGGTTTTCATCTTATTTAACACCATTTCATGGCTCATGCAGACAGATGCCTTGCAAGTCACCATCAGTTTTGCCTCCCTTGTTAATTTCATATATATCTCCTCCGAGATCCACGTAAATATCCTTTTAGAAAGCAATATTACAAATTTGAAAACCATTGTCCTTTCTCTCAGACATTTCTGACATTTGTGGTTGCATATCAATCTTTCCATCAATCTGTCTACCACTGGCTTCAAACTAATCCTGTGGTTAGCAATAAGTCCTCCGATTCAGTACAAATAAAATTTCTGCGTAAAGGACAATGTTGTATCCCTTATCTTTAATACATCTGTGATAATTTTTTCCACATTGGCCCATTTCTGTTTTTAGCTTTCTTAGTTTTCTCCTGATGTATTTAAAAAATTTTAGTCTGCTTATTTCTGCTTGTAGGCAGAAGCTTCTCAGATTTAAAATCTATCCTTGGATACTAGTCTCATTATACCTGTAGCTTAATATCTTCACCATTTACAAAATCTCTGTAACTTCTTTTCCATCCATTTCCACAATTTGGACGCATTTTCTGTTGTGTCTTCGGACGGCTAATTTAATTCTTTCTAATTTGAATTGACAAGTATGAACTATATATAAGAATAATTTTAGTAAGAAAGTATTTATTTCCATTTCTGCAGTACTTTAAGTGATTGAGAAGTTCTGCATGAAAATATGAAAAAGGTATGGTTGTAAATTGGTAGTATTGTTTAAAAACTTTCTTTTTCGTATCTATAAGACATAAACTAAGTACTTTGTAACTGCGCAACCTTCCGCAGTGGAAGTATTAAGACAGATGAAGGCCACAGCATGAGGGGCGAAACGTTAGGTTTCAACAAACCGATGCAACTCCACACGGAGAACCAAGATAATAGTATGTACTTTTTAGTTCAATTGTTACCAGTGTTTACTATCTAAACATTTTTCAGGTTCTTCCTGGCCTACATCTTGCTTTAGTGGATAATAATAGTCCTCATTATCAGCGCCTGCGTGTACTTCGTGTTTTTCTTGAAGCTGCTGATGACTCGATGTCACTAACAACATTCCAAGAAACCTGTAAAAAGTTTTACAATTCATGCTTGTCAGAGGAAGAGTTGTGTTCTGCAAATCTGTCAATGGTTGTAATGGTGTGTGTACTGCTTTTATTTTGCTACATTAATAATTTATGTATTACAGTTACTTTTATTGTGAACTAATTTTTTTGTTTTCTTCTCTCTAAACAAGTGCTTTTTTTTTTTGCAGGTGAGGGGATGCTATATATTGTTACAGCCACAATATGCATTTGCAAGAAAAGTTTTTTTGCTTATTGCGTGGTCGACCTACTACTATCCCATTATCTTTGCTTGATGAAGTATACACTGCTCACTATAATCATCCTATTCAATTAGCACACTTGGGATTTAAAAGTTTGGCATCATTGGTTCAAGCTGTTGGTGAAGTTTTAGTTCTCGTACAAGGTTGTGGTGCAAGTATACCACCCTACATAACTCTAAACACTCAGCTTGCAGGTATGAAGTATTCTAAATTCTGTTCCCCTACACATTTTTTTACTTATTTATTTTTCTTATAATAGTTATTGAGGAATAGTAACTCGTAGGTTCATGCCGATCTCTCTCAAATGAGACGTGTACTGCTGCAACAGTTCCTTAGTTATCAGGAAAAGGATGATATTCTTTTTGTTCATTAATCATTTGGGGGGGGGGGGGGAATGTGATAATTTAATGTAACCGAATAAATACAAAATTCGTGAAATTCTTAAAGATTGTGATGAAAATCTTGATAAAGTTTATAAATAACTTGATAATTCATGACTTATTTTGTATAAATAAAACAAATATTTTGATTTCAATAGTCCTTTGACAGAAAATCATTTCTAATATATTCCATAATTAGAATAAAATTTAATAGAATATACAGAACATTTAGTGAAAAATTGATGACGGTTCTTTTTCTACAAGGAAAATAAGTGCATTTATATCTCCCTTAGAATCAGTAATGTAATAAGTAGATAAACAGTCCTCACTTCTAATTAATTTTCTTCTTGGTTTATATATATATATATATACAGTGTTTTGTTATGGAACCTTGACTGTGCAAAAACTTAAAAAATTGAATCTTTGATGTACATGGGGTTATCAAATTAAAAGGTACAAAATGACATGGTGGGTACAAATGTAGACTTCATTAAAAATATACACCATAGGCCTGAGCACAATGATCCGACTGATGAACAAGCTGCAGGATTCCTTGTTCCCAGAATTCCTGTGGCCGTGAGGAGACCCAGTCCTTCACAGCGTCCTTGAGTACGTCGTCCGAGTTGAGGCGCTTCCCTTTCAGGTGTTTCTTCAGTGGACCAAACACATGGAAATCGCAGGGCGACATGTCCGGACTGTAGGGCGGATGGTCTTACCAGAAATTGTTTAAGCTTTGACTGATTCACTTACTAAGGTTGAAGCTTCAGTAATTGTCTTGGTCTCCAATCTATTTAATATCTCCTTAACAGATAAGTGGTTTGAAATAAAAAAGATTCACTTAATGTTTATATTCTTCAAGATTATCTTCCACAAACTACCATACCAAAATGTTGCCTATGGATAGACGTCAAAACTTATGGATCCTTTAAGTGAAGCTTGCAAGTCGTCATTACTTAAAGTTAATTCACACTTCGGACAATCTTACACTCTCTCCCAATAAATTAGTAAAAGAAAGTCTATTCCTAATATCCGAATATTGCTATCAAGAGTGAGCAGTCACATCTCAGAAAAACTGTAAGTACGCATTCCTACCGCTCCTAAAATTTCAAAATTCCACTCGTTGCATGTTTCACTGCCTGCATCACATACATCCTCTCTCATTGAAAACTGGTGGAATAAAGCTCACTCAGCATGGAAAGATGGGCTATTTATAGAAAATCCTCATGGTAAACTTTTTTTTTTGCACTATTTATTTATTTAGTTCATATCGCAGGTGACTGTTGAGATGAATTAGTGTCTTAGTCAGGAGATCCTTCAGGATTGTCTGACTGCCAGTATGTGCTAGTTCATTTAGCATTACCCAGGGTACACCACGAGGAGGCGAACTAACTTACTTGGTATGAACTGAAATCTTAATGTCATAGCCCCCATTTTTCTGACTATTTTCTTCTGTGATGACCAATGTCCTAAATTGCCTGGTTTAATAGTTATTAATTCTGAAAGTTCTAAATCAGATAATCTTGAATAACTTTTAAATCCTTTATTATTGCTATTTTGGGAGGATATTAATTACACATTTCCTTCTTTGCCCCCCAAATGAAGTAATTACAAAATCTACTAGAATTTATTTCTCCTGAACTACAACTCTGTTCAAGTTCGGATAAACGTTACTTTCTTTAGAATAATTCCTGTATCTCCTAGTATTTTTTGCTTATCCTTGAAGTCATCCTTCATTATTTTCTACTGACACGTGTCCTGGGTGAGTGATGATTCTTACATCACTCAACAAGAATGCTTTTATAATGGAACTATAAGTTTACTTTTAGCCCTTAAATTTTTAAGTAATCAAGAAACTAAAAATCATGTTCTTAATCTGCAAATTTTTTCTACCTCATATGAATATATTTTTAAAAATATAGCTCAACTTTTCCCAAAATGTACTGCCTTTATTTATCTAAAAAAAAATCCTACTTCTATTCTGACTACAGGGTCTATTCTTTCATATTATATGTGACTTTTCATGAACAATCTGTTGGCGTATCAAAATTTATCTTTAAAACTGAGCAAGCTTTTTTTATTAAACAAGCATCCGGCTCCACATGGTGTGAAAGTCACTTTATATACAATAACTCTTTAAACAAATTTTTCCGGCTATACTTAAAATACTTTTAATGTTCTACTTTCTCAGTGTAAATTGATGTGATCAGAAAATTCAGTTTTAGACCTGTAATGTCAGTTTTAGTTTGCATGATACCTTACTTTTGAATTAATCATGCACAGCTGAAAGAAACAGTCCCTAAACTGTTAGTGCCTCATTAAATTTTGCAGACAGAATCCAGTTTCAATAATATACTCCTAAAGTTGATGTAATTCTCTCGTCTAGCCACGCCCCGCACCTAGGCTAGATGGGCGAGACCCCCCCCCCCCTTACAATTTTCCCCCGGACGGCAAAAATCAAGGGCCTCTTCTTCACATTTGCTACGGGCCCCGCGCTGTCTTAATCCGGCCCTGAGTCTAGCATCATAAAACCTACGAAAGTTTGCTTCAGGGCATTAAGGAGAATATTTAACATCTCATAGAATTTTAAAATTCCAAGTGGAGTATCGTTATCGCCCTTTAAAATGATAGTGATTTGTAAATGATTCTCTATTTTATGTTCATAAAAAGAAATGGCAGCTTGTTAAGTTGGCAGTTTTGCATGTTCTGTTATAAATCAATGTTTGCTGGGTAAATCAAATTTCCACTGTATTTATAGTCACATTTTTGCATTAACTTAATCGTGTTATTTTGTCACTCGGCCATCCTGCTGTATTTCTGAGGTGGAGCCATTTGAATCTCATTGAATGCTAAACATTAAATTGCAACAAAGTTGATGTCAGTTTTAATTTAGAAAATATATTATTGGGTGATTTGGACCAAAATTTGATAGTAAATCTGAATTTTCCTGATAGCATTTGGTAAGTGATGGTGCAATTCTTTTTCCTTACCCAAACATATTTTTAAAAGGATACTAAACCTCTTGAACTAATATTTGTAAATAGTTTAGCCACTTGTGTACTGTGAAAATTATTTACATTCTGACAGTTTTTGTTTGTCTGATTTTTAATTTTTATTTATTTTACAGATGTTGGTATGACCTTACCATTATTTGATTCATTTAATGGAGTAAATCAACTGGCCCATTTGCACAGTTTTACTAGTGCAAATACTGTAACAGATGTTCCTAGTAAAAATTATGTCATATTGGGAATTTGTGGTACTTCTCAGGATGATCACGGTATGCTTTCTTTGAGGCAAACTAATACTACAATTTAAAAATTTGATTGTTTTCTCATCCTTAGTATTAATAATGAATGTCCCCGTGATATGCTTCTTCCAAAATTGAGATTGAGTCTGATGTTACTCCAATTTTATGCATTTAAAGCAAGATTTCAAATTCTTCCAGTGTTTACTTTATCGATGATAGTTGGTGGGGTATATGGTTTAAAGACTGAAGTATATTGGAATACATTTTCTTATAAATAAGCTGTATTCTGGGCAATGCACAAAAAAAGGAGGGGGGCGGGATGAATCGGTGATATTACTGCATGGGTGCAGTAGAGACTGTGAATCATGTTGTTACTCACTTTAATTACATTGTGATTAAACTAAATAAAAAGGAAACTACTTTTTCAATATATATTGCAACGAAAGGGAAAATGACTCATCACTCACCAAAGTTGAAGGCTGCGGCAGATGAAGAACATATTGTGTTCGTCATATATGTTCTTCACCCGTGACAGCCTTCAACTTTGGTGAGTGATGAGTCGTTTTCCCTTTCCTTGTAATTTAATTACATTGTGACTATCTCAGCATATGTTCATATACTGAACTTAATTTTGGTCTTTGCCATTGCTAAAAGATTTAATTATGTAATTATCTAAGACCCTTTGTTTCTGTTGAACTAACAATGCTACTCCATTGTCACTGCTGTGAAATCCCTTCTTCACCAAATCTTATACACTTTTGGGTTCTGCAGGTGACAAGTCCTTATCTAACAGATGGTACCCCCACTCATTACTGCGAGAACTCGCTCATTATCCTTAGTTTTACGGTGTACCAGATTGCAGTGACAGTCATCAAAAACATCTTCCCTAGAAGACCCAAAACAAAGGAAGATAGTTGAATTCGGAACTGAAAACATTCCAGGGCTTCTGTATGTAAGGCAACTTGTAAATCATCTTTCTATCATTACCCAATTTTAACTACAGAAAACTCTCTCTTCCTTAACGTAACTTATGTACAAAGCTAAGGAAGGATAGGGAAATATGACCCAAACATTACCACAGATTAAGGCGACTGGGATCAAAGAACACAAAAAAAAGAACAAACACAAGAAAAGCACAATATTTCGGCATACAGCCTTATTCTTGCAGAAGTGAGACACCGGGTAAAGTGATATGTGTACACTGGATGGGCCTCATTGTTAGTATATACTGTCTGCCCGTGGCCATTCATTCTGATAGTAGTTGGGTTAACCAAGTTGCAAAACATGCCAGTTCCCACAAATTGAATAATTTTAACATTCGTTTCTCAGTTAGGGGTGATCTGAATTTTCCCTGATAACACAACTTCTTCTGACTACGCAGATGGGAACTTGCCTATCAGAATATCCTGGACACCAGACATCCTCTAGGCCTCAATCTCCAGTAAATTCCTCCAACCACACCCAGCACTTATTATCTCTACTATTTATATTTCTTATATTTTATTTTTAACTTATAGTTTTTCTAAATTTTATTTATATATGTATCCTCACTCAGTTATTATGTTGTCCCAAAACTTTCAATGATAATATACCATCAACAGTATTGATTATCGGTCAAATATTTGTGCTCCCCCCCCCCCCCTCCCGACACACACACACACACACTCTCTACCATCTGTGCCGGCCTCGCCATTCACCTGACTCTGCCTGGTGTCTCACTTCTGCAAGAATAAGGCTGTACGCCAACACCAAAATGTTGCGCTTTTCTTGTGTTTGTAGTTCCCAGCCACCTTCATCTGTGGTAAGTGTTGGGTCATATTTCCCTATCCTTCTTTAATTTTATTGCCTTAATGCATTTTCCTTCTTGAACAATGAAATCAAAGGCGCTAAGTAGCGAAAAGGAATTAAATTAGTCTAGGAAAATGTGCCACCACTTACCTATAGTTGATGGATGTTGGGTGCGAGCATATGGTATGGTACGGGTGGCAACTGTCGAAATGGAGATACTGTTGAAGGTTGGTGGGTTTGATGTGTAGTGAAGAGTTGAGGAAGCCATTGAAGAGGGATAAAGCCACATCCAGGAATGTGGCCTGGGTGTGGGAGTAGGACCAAGTGAATTTTAGTGTGCTAAAGGTATTGAGATGGTTCAGGAAATTCATTAGTTTGTTTTCTCCACTAGTCCAAATCATAAAGATGTCTTCAATGAATCAAAGCCAAATGAGGGGTTTAAGAAGGACTTCCACCAATAATGTCTCTTCCAGATGGCATAATAGGGGGGTATGCTGGTGCCAATGGCAGTGCCACAGGTTTGGTGATATTTGTTGCCTTCGAAGGAGAAGTAGTCGTTATTGAGAATCGGTATATATGTATCTTCGCTAACTCTAGAAACCACAGTAGGGCTATCCCTTTACAGCTTACGAATAAAGGATCTGAAACATGTATAATTATTTTTATGAATCGGTTTTCGTCATATAAATTTCCATTGAACATGCTAATTCAACAAATCGTTGCTACATTCATTCTTACTATTAAACTTCTACGTATCAACTAATGATATAGATGAACAAATTTAACAGACAATTGTCCTCTTGACTCTGTAATAGTGCATTAAATCTGTCTGAACCCTCTCTTTCATAACATCACATTCTCTCAACTCATGCCATGGAAGCCAGCCTACAAATAAAGTTTGGTACAAGTCATGTATGGTTTCAGTGAATGTAATCTGTTTCATTTATTAGCTTCTGTGACAATGAAAAGTGAGGAGTTCATCTCAGTGTTCTGGCAAATCATTTCATTTCAGTTTCTTAACTAAAAAAACATTGTTACTAAATACCGTACCGCTCGTAACCCTGATTTTGTAATGTTATAGTTCACAATATAACACAGTTGGAACTGCTTACATGTCTGAAATATCAGTGGTACAGTGTTAAAAAAATTCTCAGGTTCTAACATTTTTCTTTTTCATTTCCCATGATTCAGAAGAAATGACCAATATAGTTGGAATTACTGACATAGGGCAAAAAAAAATTGACCCCAGTAATATGGCTACAAGCAAACTAAAAATAAATTTTAAACTATTTCACACATTGGTTTTAATTCTGGTCCAGGTTATATAAATCACGATAAATGTGAAATAAATCTGTGTAAAGTAATAACTTTAATAACATGGCACTTGTGAAAGTAACTTAAATTATTAAGAAATATTTAAATTACTCTTGCCATCTACTATAATGAATGCTATTTGTCGTTCTGTCCAACAGTTAAATCGAAATCTCCAATAATATTCTGTTCGAAAATAAAAGCTTTTTTCTTACTAATATGTGGAAAGAGGCTGCAATGAAAATATCTGTAGTGAATGAATACTTTTAGTTTTTAAAAAAGGCAACTAATAACTAATATGTTGATTTAAACTATAGGGTCTCGACTTGCGAAGGGAGTGATGCACTCGCAGGAGGGTGTGATGACATGTCAAGGGGGGCTCACCCATTTGTATAATACACTTCCTCTACACTGGTACAAGTACTGTGGCTCCTTTGCCATCTCCTAGAGTTGAAACCTTTATTCTAACATCACATACTTCGTGAGTTTCCTCCGAGATGTTGTTGTTAGTATTGAAAAATTAGCATTTTCCTTTATTAATAATAAAATTGTGGGGGGCAGGGAGGGATGATTTTTCTTTTGTAGCAGGGGCATGATATAAAAAATTTAAGGAACTGTTGATTCGATTTAAAGAAAATTGTTTTTCTGTGTTCTGGCAGTTCATTTCTACACAGTTTACTAAAAGGAACTGTTATCAAATAATGCTCATAACCTTGCTGTTGTAATACTATCTTTGACCATTGTTGTCTGGCAATAAAGACGTGACACCAAAGTAGTTCTTAATTAGTATTTACGTGGAAAGGACAGGTAAAATACACCCAACACTCGCCAAAGTTGAAGGGAGGAGAGCAGCAGCAACACAAAACACACAAACAAAAAAATACAATATTTCGAGTAAAAAAAACCCTTTCTCAAGTAAACGGAGGTGGGTGGCTGGACTGGCGCAAGACTTGCGTTCCACGCAGCCACTAATAGAATGCAACAGACCATCGGAGATGGTGGGGGAGCAACGATAATAAAACTGCGAGTATAAGAAAGATTAAAATGGTTGAAAAAATAATAGTAATACAAAATATTATTAATAAATAAATAAAAATACAATTGAAAAATTTTGAAAAATATATGAAACTATTATTCCGGCCAGGGGTGGGTGTATAGTATGAGGATGGAAGATATTAACGGAATTTAGGATCTGGGGGATGTCTAGTCTGCAGGATGTGTTGATATGCCAATTTCCACCTGCGGTGTTCAGATTGGTAGGTAGTGTCCGAAAGTATTCTAATGGCTCTAACTGTGAAGCAGTTATTAAGGTCGAGGGTGTTTTGAGTACTGGCATGGTGAGCAACAGGGAGGTCCAGGTTTTGGGAGTAAACTGTTTGTGACCATTCATTCTGATGGTTAATGAGTTTGAGGTCAGGCCAATGTTGGAACTTGGACAGTGGCGGCAGGTGAGCTAGTAAATGAGATGGGTGGTTTTACAAGTGGCATGACCTATTAGGGGGTAGGTTTCACCCATAGTAAGGTTGCTATAGGTAGTGGTAGGTGGATGCATACCGCAAGTTTTGCAAATGGGGTCTCTTACAAAGGAAGGATCCAAACGGTGGTTTAGGAGCATCAGAGGCTTGATATTTATGTACGAGAATGTTTTAATCTGGCCCTGGGTGTAGGAGACTACTCGGAGAATTACTGTTAATCAGGAACATTGTAAGGGGTAAATTCAAACAGGATAGGGAGAGGGGGACAGTGGATTGGAGCTAGTACCCAAGCATTGCAAAATGTTACAAAAATCGCAGAAGAATACATTAAAATTTTCATAACATAAGTCTGAGTAAGCAAAAGTAAATACGCGTAACTGCTGCAGTTTATATATAATCTTTTCCCATATCCAAATTGATCTATTTGGCGTCCTGTCCATCCCTCATTTGGTTTTACTGGCTCATACTTCCCATTTCAGATACTTGTTTCCTGCGACTTGAACGCTAATAATTCGTTTTAATCCATATTCCTACACACCTTTCCCTCTTGTTTTTTGACACGTAACTGCTATTGTTAATGATCTTTTCCTGATTGGAAATAAAAAATTTAAATCCTATATTTGGAGGCTAATAACTCATTCAATACATATTACTAGCCTAGTTTGAATATTTTATCACCACCTCATCCGTTTACCGCTCTCACTTCCTTCATTGCTCATTTCAAATCTCACTATTGGCCAAGCACCCACATTTGTAATCATCTAAACATTTTGTAACGATAGCACGGCATCTCAGAATATATTAGTAAGAATGCATTATCTAAAGAAAGGGGGAAAAATATATTAGTAAGAATGCATTATCTAAAGAAAGGGGGAATATTACAGATAGGTGATGTAAAGATGACGACATTGTTTGGATAGGACGATCATGTGACAAGGAGAAGTGTTGTGATTGGGAGAGAGATTTGGAAGAAGAATGGCCATTGATATGAAGTCTTCACGGGTTCTCCGCCGTATGGCGTTGAAGGAAAACAACGAGCATTCAGTGGCTGGCTCTGCTGCCATCTTCAGGTCTGATGTTATGCAGGGAGCACCAGAGCTTCACTGGTGGTGTCTGGCCTCCGCGCACTTTTATAAGGCCTGGCCTCTCACCTCCACTCGCTCCATCCTGCGCCTCCCATATTGCACTCATCATTGATTGGCTAGCGGAGCGAATCTCAAAGCCAATCACGGCAAGCCGGAAACTACATTTCCCGGCGGTGCCTTGCTACCTCTCTCATTGTAATGTGGATGTTTCAGGAGGGACAGAGCCAGTTTCCACGCGTCACTAAGCGAAAGACCCGTGTCCCTATTAACCGTGTCATTATTCAGCCATATTTCTACTTCTTTGATGACTGGCTCCCATTAGAAAGAGCACTTGGCCATCACCTTCACATTACCAAAGTCCATTTTGTGACCATTGCAACTGCAGATTTCTCCGTCTGGAACAAGTGGATGTTGCGTTCACGCTCTGCCACACAAGCCTTGATTTTCTGGATCGTTTGACTGATATAGGAATCAACAACGAGCACAATATGGGAGGTGCAGGATGCAGCGAGTGGAGGGGAGAGGCCAGGCCTTATAGGCAAGCAGGGGCCAGACATCGCCAGTGCAGGTCTGGTGCTTCCTGCATAACATCAGACCTGAAGATGGCAGCAGAGCCAGCCACCGAAAGCTCGTTGTTTTTCTCTTCAATACCATAAGGCGGAGAACCTGTGAAGACTTCATATCATCGATACGCCATGAAAGGCTTCATTCTCACATCAAGAATGACCATGTTAGTGAAGGGGTCTGTATGGTAATTTTCAGTGTGGTCGGTCGTGCAAGGATGATTTGTGCGAATGTTCACCACGTAGCAATATATCAGTTTTCTGTTATGAGCCGTCTATGCTAGAAACTGTACTAAGACAGAATTAAACAATGATCGGGTTATAGATCATGTCTGGTGCCGACATATTATGTTTAACTGTGGAATAAATTGTGAAATGAATGCAGTTCCGTGTTTTACTTAGTCTTTCTTTGTGTCATTCTTATCACAATAGCAACTAAACGTTCATCCTATGTGGGAAGACAAAAGTCACTTACAGTAGCAAAGGCACTAAGGCAATTGGTCACTTGGTGATATTCTTTCATGGGAAAGCTTAATCAATCCCAAATGAAAACTAGTTTTAATTATCTCAATTTTTATTGATTATTATCATTCCATTCATTGATTGCTCTACTTCATAGGCGTGCTTTCCTAACCGTATTGTCGCTGACATAAGTCGATCTTAACACATCTCAACCTCATTTATTTATTTATTCCCAAAATGTTTCCACCAACATTCCCTTACAGGGCACCTATTGATAAATACTTGTCGTCCTACAGATACCATGTTTCCAACTAGCCAAACTACAGTATCATTGCTTCAAATGGTTTCACTATCAAACTGCCAGTATTTGGGTGCCCCCCATAAATTCACCCAGCCCTACATGCCTTCCGCTACAGTCTTTGATCCTCACCCACCTTGTCCTGCAACAGTGCACCAATCTGGCTAACCAACACTCCAGACATCTGCTTACATCCACGCAACTAATCTCACTTGTACATCAGATTCTTAACAATCAGTGAATTCCAGCAATAGGCATGACCAGAACCATCTGCACAAATTCTCCACGTTATTGAAGTACCATCTTGCAGTGGGACAGTTTCTTTCCTGCCAGCCACTGATCCACCAATCAAAACTTCAGACTTCCCTGATTTCCTCAAAACCATCCATTGTCCAACTGCTCAACACACTTAAACCTCCTCCTTTGAAACCCACATCTTGCACTCTGCACTCCAGCTGTGCTTCCAAACCTAAACTGTCAATTGTGAACCTGTCCTCTTCATCACTATCTGAACTCCAACTCTCCTTATTCTGAGAATGTCACCTTTTGACCTACCCTTACATCTGACCATGCCAACCTAGCCCGTGACTCTATTTCATTCTGCCGAACACTCCACTGGCGGTACCACTTTGCCACCCATGTCAGTGAACCTAGGTGTCAAGACTACCTGGAACCCAGTCTCCAAAAATTCAAACCATTATTCACACTTCACCCAACACCTTCTCCAGTACCATCCCATACAAATTTATGACTTCTTATCCACCAGGATGGCTTACAGTTTTTTGAAGTCCTTGATGAATAGCAGCGGTATCAGCCAAGCTGAAGCCTGTGCCAGAAAACAACTTTCGACTATCTCACAGCAGCCCTCATCATTCTACCAGCGGACAAGGGCTCAACCACAGTATATGAATCGCAGTGACTATGTGGCTGAAGCACTTCGTCAATTATCATGCAAAACTTATTGCCTCCTCACTGAAGATCCCACACCTGCTGTAAACAAAAAAATACAGGAATATGTACAGTTCAATGGGCCCCTCCAAGGTCACACCTTACAATCAATCTCTCTTTACTCCTTAAAATCCACATACGCTTACCCCTTACCTCCTACCCAAAATCCATACACCATCCTGGCAGTCTGGGACGTCCCATTGTTGAGGCTTATGGATCTACTACAGAACGAATCTCTGCATTGGTGGACCAGTACCTAAAACCTATAGTCTCTCAGCTCCCCTCCCACAGCATGGACACACAACACTTCCTTTTCCTTCTATCCACTATGCCCACACAACTTCCTTCCAACTCCATCCTGGTAACCATTGCTGTCACATCACTGTACACACATATTCCACATTGGCATGGCCTTAATACCATGGAACATTTTCTGGACTGCCCACGGAACAGCTGTCACAGCACATCTTTCTTCACCACCCGTGGCACTGCCATGGGCACTAGTGTCCCGTCGATGTATGATAAAAAAAAAATTCAAGCTACATAATCGCAAGAGGTATCAAAATTTGCGTAATTTAATACAGATTACGAAAAAGGTAAAAAAAACTAGAAATTAATGTCATCTTGAGGGCTCTACCACTCTTTGAAGTTTTGTAAGTTTTATGTTTTTATAGACTTAAATTGTATGCATAAAATAATACAAAAATCAAGTTTAAATGGTATTTTATTATTGAAATTAATGAAACAAAACACAAGAAAACAAAATAAATAAAATAGAGTTCATAATTAATGACAAAAACTTAGAATTTAAATTCTATGTCCAAAATTTGGCATTTCTGCTAGATTGCAACCTGGTTCTAGTAAAACCATCTCTTTCAGTAGCGTCAGTTACACTTTGTGAGGCCTCTGTCACAAGTTTCACACATCTTTCCACCGATTGTGTGTGACAAGGAAACTCAGCAGTTTCCAAGCTCTTATCTTTTGCCATGATTTGAAGGTCTTCATTAGAAATATTTCTAAGAACTGGTGGTGCTGTAACCTGACACTTGTGCCACACAATAATTTCAGTGTAATCTTTAGCAGAGAAGTTAATTTTTGGTGGTTTAAATACCCTGCATTTAATGCTACTTTCAGCTACTCTCACTTTTATTATTCTTCGCAATGCCAGCTCCCAAATGTGGTCTCTATCATCAAACAACATATTGACAAGTAGGTTTTCTGGGTGCACAAAAAAACATTTCTTTTGATCACAGAATCCATAACAGATCTAAGATTTTCGGGTAAAAATCGAGAGTACATAATCAGTTGAAAAAGATGTTTGGCTCTGTCTTTAGAAGACATCTTTTGCTTGATTAAGAACCAAATCGGAGTGTATACTTTAGTCACGTAGTTGAGTAACATTTACAAAAATCAAATGACTTTTTTGCTGCCCTTATTGACTCTTCAATTCGTCTCTGCTGCTATTTCATTAATCTAGCAGTTTCTTTCTTATCAAAACCGTTTATAACCATTTTCCTGTCATTTCTGTGATCCTACAAAAAACTTCTCTCATTGATGGGAACTTTCTTAGGTTTCAAACACGTACAAGATTCAAATGAAGTACATTTACAACCAGCAATGTCAAAAAGTTTCTCAGATGACTCTGAAACTATAATCTCATTTGCTTTTGGGTTATCTTTTCAAATTTAAGTATTGTTCAAAATAGGATTTCAGTAATTGAATAATTCGTTCCTTAGTTAAGATTGGAATCAATGCTTTGGTCCAAATATGGTGATCTTTTCAGAAACAATCGCATATATACCAGAATTGGATAGATCCTTTTTCCATTATGCTTCAATTTCAGGTCATTCTTGGCAAATAAAATAAATTTAATGACGTCCCTTATAGTTGGTAGCTGCTAATCGTCACGTTCTTTGTATGGTCCCAATTTAGCACAAGTAGTCTCACTACGCCTCAAACTCATTCAATCACAAAATCCACTTGTAACACTCTAACGATCGCAACTATATGTGAAACTATAAAAATGCATTTCTTTTAATGCTATAAAGCATTAAAATTACTTTGGCTACAAAGAAAACACCCGTGAGTCAAGTCAACAATGTCTTCAATACAAATGGAAACTTGATGGTATTTGCAGGTTGAAAACTAACAAATTCAAAGTCGCTGGTAACGTGTCATTGCATGTAAATCGAAACGCCGTGTTTGTATTACACCTAAATAGAACAATAAAGTATTTTTTTTTGTATTTAGTCCAGGAGCAGAAATTAAGGATAGTGAAATACCACCATAAAAACATCAATCCATCTTCCATTCTTCCAAAAATCCTCGCTGGCCCATCCAGAACTTGTTTCAGCAGGGTTCCCAACCTCGGCTAACTCCTAGTCCACAAACAGTCTTCCTCGTCCCATCAGACAGCCTCACAGCTCTTTCCCATGCAATAGACCCTACTGTAAGTTGTGCTACATACACCATGCCTCCACCACTTTCACCACCCTATCACTGGCGAGAGCTATTCTATCATATGATACACCACCTGTTAACCCTCGCATGTAATATACCAGCTAACTTGCAAACACTGCCTGGCTTCCTATATAGGTTTGATTACCAATCCATTAGCCATAAGAATGAATGGCCAGCAATGGACAGTTTTTACTAGGAATCCAAAACATCCAGTAGCTATCCATGCCATCTCCCGTGACACCAATTTTAATTCTTGTTTCACGGTCCATGCTATCAGAGTACTTCCAAACAGCAGCAACTCCTCTGAACTCAGAAGGTACAAGCTTGCATACCAATACAAACAAGGCATCTTCATATTCTCATTATGAGATAATACCCAGTCAGTACATTTCCTTCCCTCTATCATCTCCTTGCCTCCATCCCCACTGTCAAAATTGAACCACCACATACATACCAGAGGTGAAGTTTAACTGCATAGAATTTTATTGCTCAGATTGATGTTATGAAAATTTTAATGTATTATTCTGCTCTTCTTGCAACATTTTGCATTGCTCGGGTACTAGCTCTAATTCACTGTCCCCCTCCCTCTGTCCTCTGTTTGAATTTACCCCCCTTCCCCTTCCCACATGTTCCTGACTAACATTCATTCTGTGAGTAGTCTCCTGCACCACCCTCCCTCCATAATGTTCTCGTTGACAAAGGGCCAAGACCCGAAATATTCATTGTTTTTCCTTTTCTTTTGTTTTTTTGTGTGTTCACACCCTGAAACCATCATCTAAGGTAAGTGGTGTTTCATTTCGCTAGCCTTTGTTTGTAAATCCATTCGCCACTTACTTCCTATTAATTCCTGTTAACTATATATACGCTGGTGGCTCATGGTTTTTATACTGGGGAAGGTTCAACCGCACGACACACTCACAAAAAGAAACTTTCAAATAACACCTGTAGCGACTTAGATAATGATAAGTTTCATGCACTTATTTCTACATATATCACCGTATTCTAGTACACTCTAGCGGAATGTTTACAAACTTAGTGTTCCTGTACTATGCTAGATACAATGGCCAACGCCCGAAACATAAAAGTATCTTTTGCTTTGTCTAAAAATGGCTATTTAATGTCAATTAATAACGCATGAAAGCATAAACTGGAGATACAGAGACAGGGATTCGAGAGTGGAAGTTCAACCCGTCTGCTGATTTCCCTACTTTGTAACTATTGTTACAAGAAAATCATGATGGGGTTGGTATAACTGCCGTAGGTTCTACAAGCTGCGCCTACTACAAGCCCATAAGAGCTAACTCCGCAAAATCCACTCCCCCAGCCCTCTGCTACATGCAATGTAATGGCATTCCAAAGGCACAGCCTTAAAAATACTGACCGTTTATGAACCATTCTTTTATATCAACAGTTCTAAAAATATCGACTCAGTGTTTCAACGTATGTGGAAAATTCTCAAAGTGCTTCCTGTTAATTTTAATCCTGTATTATTCTGTTTAAAAACATATTTTAATATATCTTTTGGGGAGGTTCCGCCTCAGAGCCTTTAAGGGACCATCCACACATTACGTCACATGATTTTTGGACCCCTCCCCCTCCCCCTCATGTCACATTTGTGGGCCCCCTTCCCCTCCCCTGGTGTGACGTCATATATTTTGAAATTTTAAATTTATAAATTAAAACAGCACTTCCAAAATGATTTACGTATTTCTAGTTAAAAAAATCATATCGACAATAAATCAAACATTTAAGAAAATGTAAAAAAAAAAAAAAAACCATAAAAAATCGAATTAATTATACAAAATTGAGTCCTCACGTGTCAATGGATTTTGAATCCATTCCTTGATACTGTTTATTATTGGCATAATAGTCACTTCATTCTTGATTTTGGTAGTGTTGGGAACATTCGATGTGTTAACATCATCTTCATCCAACCATAAAGCATCATCATCATTTAATAAGCAAAGAACTTCCCTGTTTCATCTAGCAGCAATGCTTTGCGGATGAATCTTCATGATGGGGAAAACCTCTTGCTGCCTCTTATGGAATTGCTTATGTTGGCTAGTGACTTTGTATTATGAAAAATATAGTCCACCAATGCCATGTGATCGGTTAAATGAGTATGCCTCGACACTGAGGCAATAGCAATTGTGTGGAACTTGCTTCAAATGTGATGATGCTCGGAGATTCAATGAGAGCTGTACTAACAGCGGAGCGAATTTACCTTCGGAATCATCATTTCCAACGGGTGCATGCCCATCTGAAGTCTGCTTCATCGAAACAGGTGGTGGTAAAAACCCTTCTGGTAATAATCGCCAAAGGCTAGATCGTCGCATACCGCAACATGCCGCAACCTTGCATTTTACTATTTGCAAAAATACTGTGATTCACGTACATGATTTGCGTACCAAGTAGCATCATTTTTCAATGTCCTAACCTGTACGACATCCAGTCTGGTGTCTGTTGGTAAAATACATTCGGCAACCACAGGAAAATCGTCAATGACCAATTGGCTCCAAATATTAGCCAATTGGTCATTGACGAAACACTGTCAGTTTCATTTTTCTAGCTCCAAGTCTGTAGTTTGATTACTGGAATCAAGATGTGAACCGAAATTATCATGTTTTAATATGACACCAGTAAGTTCGCGACTAAGAGGTGCCATCTGTTACTCCACTCTCTTAAATGCACTTCTTCCTGGAGTATTTGTAGCAATGAAAATAGCATCCAAGTCAAAAATTTTAAAATGTGCACAGCTGCCACTATAACTCACTCATACCTTGGAGATTTTCATTGGTCAACCATCGCAAGTAAAAATAAAAACAGGTTTTACAAAACCTTCTCGAGTTCTCATTAACTTTTCGAAAGTAGGTAATTCAGAAAGTCTATGTACGTATATGGCACGAGTCTCTGCATTAGAGGAAGAATGTTTTCCACTACGAATCGCTATGTATGTAGGCCCAGAGTGTCACAGCTTCAGGTTTCCCTTCACCATCTTTCTTTATTACAATACCTGCCTAAACAGAGGGAATTAGTTTGTTTTTCAGCGACCACGAAATCATGATATGGTAATTTTACACAGTAGTCAAGGTGCGTTAATATTGGTGCTTGAGCATTTGCTGCTGTAGTACCTAATGGCACATGTTCTTTGTCATCCATGAATAAAAAGAATACTTGACCAGGGCCCAAAATTGAAGCAAAAGATTCAAGGTTTCTTATCGTAGCTGTGCAGAATTTACCATCTTTATGCTTTACATGTACCATAAAGTCTGGTTTGCACAGTTTAACAGGATCAGTTGCAACGTGTTTTTTTTCCTTCCTCTTTATTGACTCTTCTGGGAAGGAGTCTTAAGTATAACCCTGATCGACTGATAGTATAGCCTTGTTTACATAGATTGTAAGCATCTTATAATTTCAGTTTGACGCCAATCATCAGCTGCACCACCAAAAACTGCAATCTCCTTAATGGCCGCAAGTAAACCAGGTTGATTTTCTTCTGCTCTTGGCCGACCAACAGTATCTCAAATTTTAAAAGCTGCTGTTAAGTTGGAATTACTTTGTCAAATTTCTACAGTTTTTTGTCTTTTAGAATCATGAGTTGTAAATCAAAACCCAGCAAGACTGCGCTTTGTTACAAGACGATATTATGAAAATAATTGTGTGGTGTAAAAACTGGCAGTTGGAGTTGAACGCTAAAAATTGCCAAGTCATGCGCGTGAGTAAAAAAAAACAGTCGCCAGCACTTTCTAGCCGAAAAAAACTTTTTTTTTTTTTAGCCGGTTCCCCCTTTGCAGTCCACTGCTTGCACTGTATTTTTGTTTCGAGCGTATAATGGTGTATCCAAGTTTCATGTACAGTAATTAATCGGCACCAAAACTCGGATTTATTGCGCCAACAGGGCGTGGAAATGTTCATTCGAACACGTTTTTGGTCTAATCTGAGCAAACGCGGCACCCAACGTGTGGACAGCTTTCTCATACCTAAATGTTGATTTCATATGTAACAAACATGTTCTTTTGAAATATTCATAACCTCTGCTATCTCTCTCACTTTAATTCGGCAGTCGTCTAGCACCAATTGGTGAACTTTGGCGATGTTTTCATCGGTAGTTGCAGTTTTTTGACGTCCAGAACGTTCGTCTCCCAAGCTCTTATGGCCACATTTAAATTCAGCTGCCCAAAATTTCACTGTGGTAAGTGGTGGTGCATAGTCCCCATACACAGAATCCAACTCATCTTTGATTTGCATTGGCATATTGCCTTTCAGAAACAAATATTTAATGACAGCTCGATACTTGATTTGGTCCATTTTCACAAAAAACACTCGCATCAACTCACTCAAATGACTGTTACATAACAACTGCACGTTCAAAATGGCTGAAACTTTGGTGAGTAACTATCAACAGATAAACAACGAAATTCACTAGTTTTTATTTACGAGTGCTGCCATCTTCACATTGAGGACGGAAACTTTTCAGACCACCCTCATATAGTGGTGAGAACGTTCAACACATTGTTACAGTTTACTCACTTGTTTTTTGTATGCGCCATAATATACATTGTTAGGATCCGTTGAGAAATTGGGAAACTTCTTAATCCAACGCCGAATTAAAGACTATTTGGAGAGCGATACCTTGCGCATACTGCTGTTTAATGAGAACATGCAACTCCTTGTCTCTCCTCACATTCTGGAGGACGCACATTCAAATCCCCGTCTGGCCATTCATATTTGGATTTTCCATGGTTTCTCCAAATCACGCCAGACTAATGTCAGGATGGTTCCTACAACAAGGCACTGTCTGAATTCCTTCCCATACATTACACCACTCCTTTCCCACCTCTAATGACCTTGAGGTCGACCATAAGCAAAGTGCAGCATAAGTTCAGTGCAGAGCTTCTGTGTGACTAATAGCACACAGACGCCAGCGATAATGAACTCTTACACATTCACTTTTCTGATGCTAAATGTGCTGTGAACGCAAAGTTTTTTCCTACTGTTGTAAAATCGTGTGTAATAAACACTATACCATTGCAGTGTAAACATTTTATTCGCACAACAACACATATCACAGAGATATTGATATGCTGTGTGAATTTTGTTCCGGTTGGTTGTATTCTGTTTAGCTCAGTGACAGTTCGTCGTACAAACAGTGCGTTTTAAATTTTCCTAAATGTTTCGTAATATGTTTTGATGAATACCTATTACACTAAACAAATATTGGCTACAAAAGTGCAGTTCTACGTTTCTTGATATTACGAGCATTCAACCTCACTATTCATCGTATTTTATTATTAAATTTTCGCGCGGGTCGTCTAGTTAATACATACATATATATATATAAACTTACATGGAAAAGAAAGGGAAAATACACCCAACACTCACCAAAGCTGATGGGAGGAGGGCAGCAGCAACACAGCACAACACACAAACAAATAAAAAACAATATTTCGGGTGAAGAATCCCCTTTTTCAAGTTAACAGATAGGTGGCTGGTCTTGCGCAAGACTTGCGTAGGATGCAGCCACTCATAGAACGCAACAGACCGTCGGAGGTGGTGGGGGCAGCAACGATAATATAACCGCGAGTATACGAAAGATTGAAATGATCAAAAAAAAAAAATATATATATATATATATATATATATTAGTTATTAAAAATATATATAAAGAAAAAATATAATTGAAAATTTAAAAAAAAATAATTATGAAACTATTGAACTATTGTATTGGCCAGTGGTGGGTGTATAGGGTGAGGATGGAAGATGTTAACGGAAATTAAGGCCTGGGGGATGTCTGGTTTGAAGGATGTGTTGATATGCCAATTCCCACCTGCGGAGTTCAGATTGGGAGGTAGTGTCTGGAAGTACTCTAATGGCTCTTACTGTGAAGCAGTTATTAAGGTCACGGGTGTTGTGAGTACTGGCATGGTGAGCAACGGGGAGGTCCAGGTTTTGGGAGTAAACTGTCTGTCTGTGACCATTCATTCTGATGGATAATGAGTTTGAGGTCAGGCCAATGTAGGAACTTGGACAGTGGAGGCAGGTGAGCTGGTAAATGAGATGGGTGGTTGTACAGGTGGCATGACCTATTACGGGGTAGGTTTCACCAGTTGTAGGATTGCTATAGGTAGTGGTAGGTGGATGCATACCGCAAGTTTTGCAACGGGGTCTCTTACAAGGGAAGGATCCAAACGGTGGTTTAGGAGCATCAGAGGCTTGATATTTATGTACAAGAATGTTTTTTAGATTAGGCGGTCTGCTGAAGGTGACTCGGGGTGTGGTGGGAAGGATAGATGGAAGAATGCGGCGCATTTCAGGAAAGGATCTAAGAAAGTCATAGCCCAGACGAAGAATTTTGTTTAGGGATTCCAGGCCAGGGAAAAACTGGGTGAGAAAAACAGGGTTCTGATTGGCTTTAGGTTGTTTGTGTCGGTGTGGAGGACTGTCCCTGACCCTTGATACTTGTTTTTGAATTAGTTCTGGAGGATAATTGCGGTTTATGAGTGCCTGGGTCAGATTGTTGGTGTAGAGGGTAAAGGACTCATGATCAGAGCATATGCGTTTGCCGCGAATGGCTAGGCTGTATGGAATGGAACGTTTTGTGTGATATGGATGGCAGCTATCAAAATGGAGATATTGTTGTAGGTTAGTGGGTTTTATGTGAACAGAGGTGTGTAAGTGACCGTTCCGTACAGATCTGGAACGGTCACTTACACACCTCTGTCCACATAAAACCCACTAACCTACAACAATATCTCCATTTTGATAGCTGCCATCCACATCACACAAAACGTTCCATTCCATACAGCCTAGCCATTCGGGGCAAACGCAAATGCTCTGATCATGAGTGTTTTACCCTCTACACCAACAATCTGACCCAGGCACTCATAAACCTCAATTATCCTCCAGAACTAATTCAAAAACAAGTATCAAGGGTCAGGGACAGTCCTCCACACCGACACAAACAACCTAAAGCCAATCAGAACCCTGTTTTTCCCTGGCCTGGAATCCCTAAACAAAATTCTTCGTCTGGGCTATGACTTTCTTAGATCCTTTCCTGAAATGCGCCGCATTCTTCCATCTATCCTTCCCACCACACCCCGAGTCACCTTCAGCAGACCGCCTAATCTAAAAAACATTCTTGTACATAAATATCAAGCCTCTGATGCTCCTAAACCACCGTTTGGATCCTTCCCTAGTAAGAGACCCCGTTGCAAAACTTGCGGTATGCATCCACCTACCACTACCTATAGCAATCCTACAACTGGTGAAACCTACCCCGTAATAGGTCATGCCACCTGTACAACCACCCATCTCATTTACCAGCTCACCTGCCTCCACTGTCCAAGTTCCTACATTGGCCTGACCTCAAACTCATTATCCATCAGAATGAATGGTCACAGACAGACAGTTTACTCCCAAAACCTGGACCTCCCCGTTGCTCACCATGCCAGTACTCACAACACCCGTGACCTTAATAACTGCTTCACAGTAAGAGCCATTAGAGTACTTCCAGACACTACCTCCCAATCTGAACTCCGCAGGTGGGAATTGGCATATCAACACATCCTTCAAACCAGACATCCCCCAGGCCTTAATTTCCGTTAACATCTTCCATCCTCACCCTATACACCCACCACTGGCCAGTACAATAGTTCAATAGTTTCATAATTTTTTTTTTTTTTATTTTCAATTATATTTTTTCTTTATATATATTTTTAATAACTAATATATATATATATATATATATATATATATATATATATATATATTTTTTTTGATCATTTCAATCTTTCGTATACTCGCGGTTATATTATCGTTGCTGCCCCCACCACCTCCGACGGTCTGTTGCGTTCTATGAGTGGCTGCATCCTACGCAAGTCTTGCGCAAGACCAGCCACCTATCTGTTAACTTGAAAAAGGGGATTTTCACCCGAAATATTGTTTTTTATTTGTTTGTGTGTTGTGCTATGTTGCTGCTGCCCTCCTCCCGTCAGCTTTGGTGAGTGTTGGGTGTATTTTCCCTTTCTTTTCCATGTAAATATTGCCTCGCGGCATTTCTTTCCTTTCATTGTTACCTATATATATAAACTTAGTCTTTTCCAACATATCAATAGTTCACTTCTTTACAGTTCATCCCCACTACCTCCTCACCCTTCCTGTCTTCCACTGTGCATCCAGTCATGTCGTTAACTCAGGCGTGTGCACGTATCCCAAACCATATGACTCGTTCCCTACCACACGCAAAACTGAAATATTGCGTATGTTTTAGTTAATCACATATGTTTTTCACTCATCTCAGTATTCAACTGAGGTGAGTGACGAGTCATTTTCCCTATTCTTTATTTAAATTTATATTCTGACACATATATATTTTTTAAGTTTAGTGCAATTAATACTAGCCACCTATTATACAAATTAATCAGAAGATTCATATTATTCAATATATTGCTAGGCTAAAAGTTCATATGTTTGTGTATATATATATATTGTCAGGTATCTATTAATTTTGTAACTGCATGACAAAATTTGTTCTCAGAACCATGACTTAGATTAAATAGTATTGCACATCATTTTTATAGTCATTTTCTATGTTAATTCAAGCCAGAAAGCAGATTTTTACAATTTTTAACTCTGTATTTTTAATTGCAATATTCTTTAGCATTCGTTTCAATTTTGCTAAATTTCACTTATGACTTCTTTTAAGGGACGAAATATCCCAGTCCTTTCACGGTCGCCATGTGAGAACTTAGCTTGCAGTGGGGTGGGTCAAAACTTCAGTCTATGACTGTAGACAACCGAAAATAATGTTCAGCTTTGGCTTTGCTATATTGAATAGATCGCCACTTAGCTTGTTTTACCCCAAACTAAGGAAAGGTGGTCAAAATAATGTTCAGGAGTCCATTGTTGGTTAAAATCATTATATTCTTGAAAGATCTTGCAAAGACATTAACTGAACAGTCATCAGACAAATTCTCTGAAAATACATTTGCAAGTTCAATTAACCGATTCGAGCCAGACCACACCCCAAAGTTCCAAGTACAATTAATAATCACTGGAAAGTATACAAAAGTTCATCACACGTATCTTCTATTTAACTAGTTAGTAAACAACTGACGCTTAGGTGATCCCAAGGCCCCACATGGTGTAATACTGTTTCACTGCTACATTGTAATAAAACTGAAACTTTAAACCTGAGCGATGCTTACATTGTGGCAAAATGAAAGCTTGCACAGTAGGGGTTGATATAAAACCTGCTAGCCTACTGAGCTACATGTTGTCACGGTTTCTGAAATACTCCTCAACTGGTACTGCGCCAGTCTACATCCTGTCGCGCTCACGGTCTCTTGACGACTGGGGCGAGGGAAGGTTCTAGGCGGCTATCTGCGCTCACACGGACCATGGGAAACTCCTAAACTTCCGCATCACATGAGAAACTTCTGGAAAGCTGATCAGGTATCAAATCTCGCGTCTGAAAGGCTTGCGTCATCCTTCAGACCTTGACAACAAAAATAATCCTATCACTCTGAGATTTTGAGAATCACTAGATATTGTTAAGAATGTCAACTTTAATCCTTATAAAAAAAAAATTCTTTAACTCTTATTAGTTTTACCATTAAAAATTCATTTTGATATAATTACCAAGACTTGTTAATAACTTTCATAATTTTACCATTACAAAACTGAAATAAATTTTACTTTACTCCCAAAGAGCTACTTTTTCATTTACTGTTATTGAAATGATGAAATAAAATTTGAAATTTAGAAACAGAATCTAACTAATTAACATTTCAGAAGTTATTAAAGTTATACTCCAGGTGAATGCTCAGAACTGATGCAACAGAAAATACTATCTTAAAAACTGTAAAAATCTACTTTCTGGCTTGAATTAACATAGAAACTGAATATAGAAATGATATGCAATACTATTCAATCTAACTCTTGATTCTGAGAATAAATTTTGTCACACAGTTACAAAATTTATAAGATACCTGAAATGCGCTTCCAAAATTGATGTTATTTTCCAAAGAAATCTAATTGAAATTTTTTAAAAATACCTGAAAACTGAAATTTAAAACCTCCCTATAATCTATTTACTGTTGGGGCTGGTCTGCCATTCATACTCCATTCACTATCACACTCTCTCTCTTATAGAACAATTTGCAAAATATTATCACCAATATCATCAATAATCATCAAATTAACACTTACATATTTTACAATTTTCAAAATATTTGTGTTTCAGTTTTTGAAATATTGTTGTTTCACAAAATCATGAAAGAGAAAATACAAAAATCTCTCTTACTAAATCTTAATCAACTGCTGAAATGTTCATTTTAAAATGTCCGTCGCCTGCAGTTATGACAGAAAAAACACAATCACTTTTTACACAACCCCAAAATTGTTCAATTTTGCTAAAATTTCACTTATGACTTCTTATAAGGAATGAAATATCCCAGTCCTGTCACGGTTGTGACCTTAACTAGGGTGAAAAGAAAATAATGCAAAGCCCCACAGGTTTTGCTGCTGAGTAAACAGTTCTGTCCCTGGCGCCTGTCGCAATAGACCTGCCATCAGACCTCAAGCCAGCGATCTGTCAAAGAACCAAAAGAAAGGAAAAAATTAGTTTCCATCCTTATCATAAGTGTACATTCTAAGAAATGAATATAAAATACAAGTAGAAGTGAAAAGTTTTAAGAAATAAAAGTCTTACAGCATGAATAAATAAGTGATACAAAATATTAGTTTTACAAATAGAAAAGAAAGCATGAACAGTTTTTATAAAATTAATGTGTAGCAACAGGCAAAACTTAATGTATAAGTTGTAATACTATTAATAAAAATATAGAACAAGTAGATTTCAAACAAATATATATCACCCAAGAGTGTTAATCACTACAAATTAATTTATTGATTTTCTTTAAAATGTTAGAGCCTCACGGCTAATGTCACTTAAATGTAGCATATTGTACAACCAAATATAATATTAGTGATAATATGGAAACAAAGTTTCCTTTCAGCAGTAAACTGCTGCCCTAGAAATAAAACACTCATTTGCTAAGTTTTGGACACCAGTATACTGGTGAATAATGAATTAAGGTTAGCATAGGTATATGGGTATCATCCCCGATACTGTGTATGTAACATGTCTTGTCTAATTCAGTAAAGATGCAGTAGGTGTATGCATGTATCCAGAAAAATGACTCAAGTTGTAGCACACTTAGTGCATAGAGGCACAAAGGAAATTATTAGAAAATTCACATAGCATATATAAACATTGAAAGTTAAAATTCAAAATGAAGTGTTACAAAAGTATTATTGCAAAAATCCTATAATGCAGAATCCTTATTATGCAAAAAATCTTGCAATGTAAAAAACTACTAAACTGTAAAGGACCAAAGGCAAAGGAAAGTTTAAGAATATGCAAGGGGAGGGGGCAAGGGGGCTCAAGGCCCCCCCACCCACAATGGTTCATCCCAGACATTGTATTTTTTTTAAAACTCTACTGCTTTGAGGCCTGAGGAGGCTATGATGGCTACCCCATGGCCGACTCAAGGGCCCCTCCCACAAAATCCACTGAAGGCAAGCCCTCTGGAACCAAAATTCACTCAAGCCAAGCCCCCCCCCCCCTCCACCCCAAACCAAAATCTTGGATCCGCCCCTGAGAATATGTATACATACCTGCCAACTTTTACGGTTTTTCCGTAAAATTTACGGAAAAGGACTGTATTTTACGGTTTTACAGATATGCTGTGTTATTTTACGGATTTCGATCGCTTAGGTCTGATCTTAATTGGAACAATTTTATTGCGGTTTTTATGGACAATTGTGGCAGGTTTTACTATTTATTTCATTGTTTTAAGTGCTCTTAGATGTGCGTTAAGGCTTCTTTCATTTGACTCTTAAATTAAACCACGATATGCTAATTTTATTGTAGTCAATAATTAATTGATCTCTCTCTCTCTCTCTCTCTCTCTCTCTCTCTCTCTCTCTGATTTTACATCGATACTTTTTTGAAAGTCGAATCAGCAATCGTTTGAATATCGTTTTCGTATACTTTCGAGTTCCCAACAGTCCCGCATGCATTGTTTGATTGCTTGATTGTGACTTTGTGTAAATGGTGTAATCGTGAGTAACGCTAAGAAGCAATATTTCCAGACATTCAGGGAAGCATATTCCATAGAGTTTACGTGTATAATAAAGTCAAGAAAAGGTGTAAAATTTGCGTTTTGTACAGTGCGTGGTTGTGATATAAATATAGCACATAGTGGAAGAAATGATTTGGCATTTCACATTAAGTGTAGTAAACACATTGCATGTTTAAAATCAAAAGAAAAGAATCACAAAATCAATACGTTTTTCGAAAAATCAGGAAATTATGATTTGGATGCGATTAAAGCGGAGTGTTTGTTCACTTCATTTTTGGTGTAACGTGTTTTCAGTATGGTTAAGAAGAATAGAACACAGTTCAGATCATCCCTCTCAAATGAAATCCTAGAGACTGTTTCCATACTGAAGACCACCAATTCTGGTCCTTGTTATACAAACAGTTTTTCTCCAGACTTTCTTAAGAAAGCCAAGATTGCCACTGCTTCATATTTGAAGTCTGATTGAAAGTACGCATATTATGTATATCAAACAGTGTAAATAGGTTCAGTGCTAAGTGAAACAGGATATATATTGTCTCATCTGAGTTTTAGTTTAAAGGTTTTTTTTTTTTAAGAAGAAGACTTCAAAGATTGTCTTGTAATTAGTGTTTGCCAACAATTAATATGAAGTAAGTAGACATGATTTCAGTTTAATATGACATTATTTTGGTTTAATATGCTGTTTATACAAATTTCTGGATGTTTAGTTAATTGTCGATAAAAAAAATTTGTGGTCCACATTCTTTACGGAAACACTGTATTGGGGAACCAGGGTTTTTACGGAAACCCGATTTTGGAAGTTGGCAGGTATGTGTATATATTGTTCTTATTATAGCTCTTTGCTTCCTTCAAAATTAGTGATGCTCCTCCATGAGTGCATTGTTTCCACAAAATCCAATTCTGTGGTATCTCATAAAAACATCTGAGATTCAACACAACGTTAAATTAGTTATCCATACCCACTTCATCAACATCAATCATGCTTGATTGAGGCTTCCTTCTTCAATCTAAAAGCATCCATAGCTTCATCCAACTTTCGATGTATTAATTGCAGTCCCCATAGACTGTGGGTTACTAATGTTTTCCTATTTTATTGTTATGAATAGTAATATTGCTACCCTGTTAGTCCATACAATGCTAATATAAAATAATTGTAGACTAACTGCAGATTTGACTAGTTGTCATTAATGGGCTATCGTTGGCTGCTGGTGGTAGACATAATATTTTATAAATGTTATAGAAGGTCAAATATATAAATGAGGCATATTTTTTAAGTAAGTACCGTTTTGTCACACCGTGCCTGCAGCGCTACGGTCTGCGTTCCGTGCATGCGCACTGGGTACCTGCATCTCTTGCCACTGACGCCATTACAGTCTAATTCTTCCTTGTTTACGTTGTTCACTGAGTGTTTAAGATGCCTCCGATAATAGTGAGTCCCGCCGACTGTGAAATACGGGCTGTTATAAGATTTCTTTGTGCTAAAGGCCTGAAACCGATCAATATTCATCATGAGATCTGTGCAGTTTACGGAAAAAACATTACGAGTGATGGAATGGTGAGAAAGTGGGTTAGAGCATTTAAAGATGGCCGCACAAATGTGCATGATGAACAACGGAGTGGGCGTCCTTCGGTCGTTAATGAAAGTTTGGTGCAGAAAGTGGACGATAAGGTGAGAGAAAACAGACGCTTTACAATTTCCTCCTTGTGTGATGACTTTCCTAATGTTTCTCGTAGTGTTTTGTATGGCATTGTGACCGAGCACTTGAATTACCGAAAATTGTTTTCACATTGGGTACTGAAAATGTTAACAGATGTGCACAAAACCAAACGTTTAGGCAGTGCATTGACTTTCCTTGAGCGGTACCACAGCGATGGTGATGATTTCTTAATCCAAATTGTTACGGGCGATGAGCCATGGGTGGCCTACATCACACCTGAATCAAAGCAACAGTTCATGGAATGGCGGCATTCAGATTCACCCAAAAATGTGAAGTTCAAGCAAACGATTTCTGCTAGGAAAATCATGTGCACAGTTTTTTGGGACAGAAAAGGAGTATTGCTTGTGGAATTTCTGCCTCGTAATGAGACAATCAATGCAGCAGCTTATTGTGAGACATTGAACAATCTGCTCCGTTCAATCCAGAACAAAAGACGTGGCAAGTTGAGCAAGGGCATCGTTTTGCTGCATGACAATGCCCGTCCACGTGTAGCTAATCAGACCAAAGATCTTACCACATCTTTTCGATGGGAAACTCTAGATCATCCTCCGTACAGCCCTGATCTGGCGCTCAGTGACTACCATCTGTTCCTGTACTTGAAGAAACACCTGGGCGGTCAGCGTCTTGAAAGACGATAACGAAGTCAAAACAGTTGTGATGCAGTGGTTAACAAGTCAGGCGGCAGAATTCTGTGAGGAGGGTTTTCAAAATCTGGTACTACGTTATGACAAGTGCCTCAATATTGAAGGGAATTATGTAGAAAAGTAGAGTAAGGTACAGGCTTTCATACAAAAATAAAATTATTGAGATATATTTTCACGTCTTTTTTTAATTTCAAGACAGTACTTAATTAAAAAAACATGCCTCGTATATAAAATATGTCACAGGCGCCGTCTCGCTAACTGTCCCTGTATTAAAATAAGTATGTTATGGTGGGTAATGTATGTCAATCTAGTCTGAGCTGTGATTGTATAAAATAATAAAGTACCCCCACTTTATTATGTCCTCTTTTGCTTTGCAACAATTTGACCAGCTATCTCTTCTCTTTATTCTTTCTTCTGTTCTCTGTTGTAGTAGAAAAATAGGGGAAAAAAACGATTAGCATCTCTCTGCTATTTCAAAATTCACATCTACAGTGTCCATTGTACAAAGTACTTCAACTTCTTGACCTCTGAAGTTCTCTTCAATAAGTTTGACCTTTGTGAAATCCATTCCAATTTCAAGATCAACTTACAGCATGCTGTCCCAATGTAGGTAACAGTTGATGAAAATTATACTCTATAGAACAGCTTCCACAAAACGCAACACTTTGGTAACAAAACCAAAGTTGAATTCAGCTGAGTGTATAAATCAAGAAAATAACACATAAGTATAAGGAAAGTATTAGTTCAAAACTTCAGAAAATAGTTGTATGTAAAACTAGCATTTGCCTGCTGCTTCGCACGTGTATTATTTGGTATGTGTAAAATTCTTTATCGATTTTATTCTATTACCAAATATTAACGTTGAGAAGCATGAATTCTAAAGGTCTTCGTAAAACTTCCTTCTGTTTTCTCGGTTTTCATACTGATGTCCGGGGGTTTGGTATGTTACACTTTGTGAAATAGTAGAAAAGCTATCTGAAAAATTAACTGTACTAATTCGTAGAGATAATTAGCGTGCGAAGTAAAAAAAATGGTTGAGGAAGAGTTTTATTTTTATGATATAAGTAGGTGCAGCAATGTTTAAGAAAAATATGTTGCTGTAATGCCTCTATGTGCCATTTTTAAATGCTAATATGGAGGACAGCACAGTTTATTATTATTATTAATTTAATTGCCTTGAAGCTAACGCTCCAGTGGAAATTCCACTAATAATCTACGAGGGTGAGTCAAATGAAAACCTTAAATATTTTTTAAATATTATCTATTGTGCAGAATTGGTACAGAGTTGTATCACTTTTCAACATAATCTCCCCCACACTCAATGCAAGTCCTCCAGCGCTTACCAAGTGCATAAATTCCTTTAGAAAAAAATTCTTTTGGTAGTCCGTGCAACCACTCACGCATTGCGTGGTGTACCCCTTCATCAGAAGGGATCTTCTTTCCTCCCATTGCTTCTTTGAGTGGTCCAAACATATGGAAATCACTTGGGGCAAGGTCTGGTGAGTATGGTGGATGAGGAAGACAATTAAAATGCAGGTCTGTGATGGTTGCAACTGTTGTACGGGCAGTGTGGGGCCTTGCATTGTCATGTTGCAAAAGGACACCTGAAGACAGCAATCCACGTCGCTTTGATTTGATTGCAAGCCGAAGATCTGTGTATGATGCACTGGTGACAGTGGTCCCTCTAGGCATGTAATGCTCCAAAATGACACTTTTTCGTCCCAAAAGAGAATCAGCATAACCTTCCCTGCTGATGGTTCTGTTCGAAACTTCTTTGGTTTTTGTGATGAGGAATGGCGCCATTCGTTGCTCGCTCTCTTCATTTCCGGTTGGTGGAAGTGAACCCAGGTTTCGCCCCCAGTAACGATTTTTGCAAGGAGGCCATCACCTCGTTCAAAGTGCCAAAGAAGTTCTTCACCAGCATCAACACGTCGTTCTCCCATTTCAGGAGTCACCTGCCGTGTCACCCATCTTGCAGACACTTTGTGAAACTGGAGCACATCATGCACAATGTGGTGTGCTGAACCATGACTAATCTTTAAACAAGCTGCAATGTCATTCGGTGTCACTCGGCGGTTTTCCATCACTATGGCTTCAACTGTTCTAATGTTCTGTGGAGTCACAACTCGTGCCTGACCTGGACGAGGAGCATCTTCCACTGAAGTCACACCATTTGCGAACTTCCTACTCCATTCATAGACTTGCTGTTGTGACAAACATGCATCACCGTACTGAACCTTCATTCTTTGATGAATTTCAATAGGTTTCACACCTTCACTACTCGAAAACCGAATAACAGAACGCTGTTCTTCCCTGGTGCAAGTCTCGAGTGGGGCAGCCATCTTTATACTGATACTGCCACGGTATTTGTGCATCTGCACTATGCTGCCACCACCTACAGGCCATTCTGCATGCTGCTTGTAGCACGCTTACCAACTTACAGGATAACGGCACGAAATTTCGATTTTTTTATTACAAATTTAAGGTTTTCATTTGACTCACCCTCGTAATTACCCCTTTTTAATTTATTTATTGACATTTTCTTTTAAAATTGGAGTGTTAAATCCCTACTCCAATTACTTTTATGATTTGCAAATTTTAATTTTAAAGTCCTTAAGCGTTTTTGGTAAATTATTCCATCACTTCACTTGGTAATTTGTGCCAATTCCTGACACCCTCCCAAAAAAAATCCAATCCCTAATGCATGAAATCGAATGCCAGCTTGTGGTTGGGCTCGTCTTTTCCCTTCCATGCATTATTCTTAATTTTTTGACCAATAGCCCCATCACCAACATAGTCCCTATACATTCCCAGCACTCTCTTCACCCTCCTTTCCTCCAATCACTCCCAATCCAGATCCTCTGACTGGGTCTTGGTTGCCGAAAATTTATATCGATATAGCAGTTACCTCTTTGAAGAGTGTATAAGAGACTTCTTTATTAATAATAACAGTATTCTATCATTACCATCGCGCCGCAATCTGATGATGAATTCGTATAGGATTCGACGAAACAAATCGAAAAGAAGGAATATATATAAAATATGTCAAAAATCAGTTATGGGTATAGTTCCTCGTGCTTTTGGTGATGTTTCTTCTGGTCCAGGCCGTATTTCAACCTAACAACAACCACTAGGAAGAAAATAAAACGTCTATAGTGCATTTCCACCATGTAGGCAGAGTAGTTTTGGTGGATTTTTTTTTTTTTTTCTGGTCCAGTCCAGATCTCACTCTAACCTAATCATTTTAGAGATAAAATATCTCGAACTAAGCAAGATATCAAAAATATATATTCTTTATTCTCGATTTCTATCATTGAGTTACATCCGATTTCACCATCAAATTTGGTAATGGCGAAATTTTTCCTCTGGTCCTGGGCCCATTTCAACCTAACCATGTCAATTTTGAGATTCGATATCTTGAAAACTAAGAGAGATACCAAAAAAAAAAATATTCTTTGCTTTCGTTCTTCGAGTTACAGTACATCAGAATCCTGCTTCGCCACGGTTATAGTAGTATCTCCCAATGAAATAATAAAAATTTAAACATTCTGCACAAAAAAATTCAGTAATATTTAATTTTCTGAAATAGATTTTTTTTCCTTTTGCTTTTAGGATATTGGTTTTATTTTGACGATATGCTGGTACGATCAATTATTTCTGTTTTAAAATAGAAATTTTGTGGATTAAAACTAATCTTGCACAGTGTCACACGATAAGAATTATTTTTAATTTTCTTCACTTTCAAATCACCGTAATACTATTACCATTATTTCAGCCACATATAAGTAATTCCAAAATGTTAAGATTTGATCACAGTATATATATCAATACGCATTTGACTGAAGCTATGATTTTCGAACGGCATTATTATCTGAGGTTGTGGATCAGTTGCAATGCAGCCTGAACCAGAATGACAATTGACACGCTATGTTACAGCGAAAGGCATAATGGATTTAGTTTTCTAATTTGCGCAGTATAACATAAGGTTTTAGGATGTCTAATTAATGTTTTATTTGATTGGTTGTATGTTGCTGTCGTCATTAAGTGAATAGCATGTATAATGATAAACATTAAAAAATTAGGGTTATGAAGTTATTTTATAGGAAGAATTTATCTTACTGCCTGTGGCTTGAACAGCACCCAAAAGTTTTACACACTTTCCTTGGGCGATATTTATCAGGAATGGGCAGTTCTGTGAAAGTTAGTAAGGTAAAACTATGAATTGTTACCTGCTGATATTTATGGTAGTTGTTTCATAGATATCTTTCTTCAAGAAAAAAAAAAAACTGATTTTCGCATCCATAACTATATGTAAGAAAGAATTTTGGTGGCATTTATTGACGCCGGGAAGACATATTGCACCAGAGACAAACTTTTTAACTGTCTACCAGAGGCAATATGTCTACCACATTTCACATCGCAACTGACCTGTTACGATGCAAGTAAATGTTGATTACGTTTGATTCAAGTATTCAGTTTATTTTAAAGCACTGCAGTCCAGAAAACTCAATAACAAAAGTAAAAAAATAAAACGGAATCGTAAGTTTGACAGATTTTTGTGAAAGGAGTGTGCATATGAAAGTGCATAATTATCCATGACCCACAATTTCCCAAATATGAAGGTTTTTAATTGCTTGCTTCTTCCCATGGTACATATAAGTCATTAGCTATTTCCGCAGATTTTGAATCCAATCATTAGCTCTAAAATTTTGAAAACCCCGTCCAAAATGCTGCGGAAGTTTTTCTAGGGGCCCCATTCAAATAAAGACACACACGCAGCTAGCTACAGATTTATAATAGTATAGATGAATTTCCTTAAAATCCTTCATGGGGGCTTGTCTCTGTGGTTCCATTGAAATGTCAAATTCATTAGCTTTAAGTTTCAGAAAATTTCTTCTTTCTCCAAATAAATTCTGTAATGTAGTAAGTACAGAATCAGTAATGCAAGTTTTCATCTTTGGTGCCCTTCCAAACTGAAATTTCGTCAAAGAAGTGCGTAAGTCTCTTCTCTTTCCTATGTTGACACTGTATGATTAATGTGAAACGCAAATTGAAGAAAACATTTTGAGATTTGTTACGAAATTTCTGAAAATTGAAGGCGTTGAAAGTTCTTTCTTCTTCTGTGTGTGCCTTTTCACATTGTCAAAGAAATGCAAAGCAATGGTGTCTGAAAAATCTCCTGTCTCTAGATCCTTAAAATTCAAACAAATATGAGAAATTGCATCATTAAATTTAAAAAAATTCAGAAAGGATTTGTAAAAGCTGCACATTTTCAAACTGGAACCATAATGCAGTTTGAACTCATTGTGAGCACTGCTCAGAAACATCTGTTCATGTAATTTCAGTTTCATCTTGTCTACAAATGACATCTATTTTCTCCTACGATAGTACTTGCTTGCAGTATTGTCATATGTGGGAGCAGCTGTTAGCGGATGATCAGCTGATGGCACAGCCGTAAAATCTGGAACTATGTCAACAGTAAAATCTATCAACGCCTCTGCCTTTCCTAGGGATGGAGAAAAATGTCATCAGTTAATTGTGATGCTGTAGGCTGCTGTGAGGCATCAGTGTTGGTTTCAATAATCTGAAGAGCAGTTTGATCAGTCTGCAAGTCAGATTATCAGTTTGAAATGTAGGTGGAGGTAATTCATCACTAGTATCAAAAATCTCTATCAGCTGTGTTGCTGTATGGCCTGAAAAATCAGCAATATGTTCAACGTTAAATGGATCTACTGTGTGAACATCAGGTGACGTAGTAGTGTGCACATAATTAGCTGACTGTGTAGTATCCTCAGTGAAGCTAATTAAATCCCCATCATTAGATGAAGTTACTGATGAAATTTGAATATTCATCATCATCATTATCGTTGGGGACCATCTCCAGTTTCCCAGGTGTGGTTTACGAGCCTTGGTTGTTATAGACGATTGTTTTCCACCTTTTCCTGTCCAAAAAGGTTTCTCTGTCTATGATGTACTCCCAATTCCAGCCTCTTCTCTCTACGTCCTCCTTCAGTTGGTCTGTCCATCTTCTTGGTCTTCCCACTGGTCTTTTGCCCACTGTCCTTTTTTCCAAATAAGTTTTTGGCAGTCTTTTACTGGTCATTCTCTTCACATGCCCAAACCACCGAAGTCTTGATGACCTAAGTCTCTTTTCCATGGATTCCCTTAGCTCTAGGGTAGATCTAATTTCATCGTTCTTTATGCGGTCAAGTCTAGTTTTTTGGAGGGTCGTTCTAAGAAACTTCATTTCACATGCTTGGATCTTGCTAAGGTCCCTTGATGTTTGTGTGCATGTTTCCAAAGCATATGTGAGAATAGGAATGAGATATGATTTGTACAAGACAATTTTCGTTCTTTTGGGAACCTTCATGTCCCATAGTAAGCCTCGCACGGTACTGTAGAAGTTGGCTCCTTTGGTTACTCTACTCATTATTTCTATCTCACTTCTACCATTATTGGCAATTATGCTCCCCAGGTAGCTGAATTGGTCAACAACTTCAACTTCGTGGTCTTGTAATTTTATATGACAGTCTGTATTCTTTCGGCTTATTTTTAGTGCTACAGTTTTTTTTTATTCAATTTCATTCCATATTCTTCAAACTTATCATTCCCCATCTTCAGTTTGTTTTGTATTCCTTCTTCTGTTTCATCCCATACTGCTACATCATCTGCAAACACCAGTGCCTGTAGATCTCTATTGAATGTTCTTTTTAGTTCTTTTATGATGTTATCCATTACCGCTATGAACAGAAGGGGTGAAAGGGCACTTCCTTGTTGTACTCCTTTGGTTGTACTAAACTATTCAGAGTAACCATCCCCAACATTGACACAGCTCTTGCAGTTATTCTACAGCATGTGGATCTTTCTAATGAGGTACTCTGGTATTTTAAATTTTCTTAGACTTTTCCAGATAGTTAATCTAGGAACATTATCGTGTGCCTTTTCTAGGTCCATAAACACAATAATTAGTTTTTTCCCTCTTTCCCAATATTTTTCTACCAGCATTCTCAAGGCAAATATTAGATCTGTTGTGCTTCTTCCAGCCCTAAACCCACGTTGTTCCTCTTCTAAGATGGGCTCTAATATTGTTCATACTCTAGCTTCAACTATCTTTTCCATAATTTTGAGGCCATGGGATAGGAGGGTAATACCTCTATAGTTTTCACTTTTCATTATGTTCCCTTTCTTGAATAAAGGAATTATCACCCCTTTCGTCCAGTCTTCTGGTATTTGGTTATCATTCCATATTGCTCTGAGGACTCTATACAGCCATTGTATCCCTGGTGGACCGGCAGCTTTAATCATGTCAGCTGTAACTTCGTCGGCTCCTGCTGACTTGCCACTTTTCATCTTGTGGAGAGCTCTCTCGACTTCTGACCAAGTGATTGGGGTGTCTTCATCTATTATCCTCTGACTTGTTTCTTCATCGTTTATCCCATTAGGCCCATTTAGTAGTTTGTCAAAATATTGTTTCATGGCTTCCCTGATACTTCTTATATTGCGAACTATATTTACATCAGCTGTCTCTATTGCTGTAATTGTTTCCTTATCCGATCTTTTGTGTTTTACAATTCCATATAACATTTTCATATTCCCTTTACTATCCTCTTCCAGTTTAGATGTAAAATCTTTCCAGCTTTTCTCCTTTTCTTCTTGTAATATTCATTTAACTTCCAATTTGAATATTATTAAAAGAATTTATTATCCAGTTGTCGAGGAGGTTAAAGTTCTAAATTATCAGCAATTTCAGATTCTGGCACATTATTCATCTTAATATTCACAAGGTTAGTTACAATATTGTTAACTTCAGCAGGTGGGTCAACGACCTGTGTAAGGTCAGCGGTTTCAGATTTAGGTTGAAAACTAATAGTAGGAACTAGTATCGCGGTAGCATTGTTCATTTCATGCCGCACCATTAATAACTTTCATACTTCAGACTGTTCATATGTAAGAAATATGACTACAACTTTTAACTTTTGTCATACTTTTACTTTTTCAAGATGCATGTGACATCATCTATATTTTCTTCAGGATTGTTTTAACATTTTATCTGTACTATATACTTTTCCATGTTTGGGTGACATTTTGATTTTTCTGTGTTCTGAAACTACTATATGACTACCCATCAGCCTTTATACCACACAACTGACGATTGTGCAGGGCTACCAACTTAAATATTTCACGATCGCGTCGTTGTTTTGTTTTGTTTTTAAAGCATTTTTTCGTTTCAGCAATGGAATATTTTCATTCCAAAATGTGTATCAACCCTATCTGCACGACAGCTATACAGGCTGTGCACACTATTAGAGCCAGTGAAAATATTGATTTTCAATCTATGTTCAGCTTGCTTAATAATAATTATACCAGCTTTAGCCGACACCTCTCAACAACAGAGGCAAGATGTTAACATGAACTTCCAAAGGTTAGATAAGAAATTTGAGAAACAGGAAACAAAATTTGATCAGAAATTTGAGAATCGGGAAGCCACCCTTGCCAGGCAAAGTAATAAACTTTCACACTAGATACTTGACGACAGGACTGGGATACTTCATCCCTTACAAGAAGTCGTGTGAAATTTTAGCAAAATTTGCCCATTTTTTGGTTGTGTGAAAAGTGATTTTTGTGCTTTTTCTTTTACAAATGCAGGTAACATGAACATTTTAGCACTTGACTAACATTTATTAAGAGTGGGTTTTTTTTTCTGTCACAATTGTTGGTAATATAAACACTTCAAATGGACATTGTAACATTTTACAAGATGAACATTTTGTGAAACACTAATATTTTGAAAATTGTAAAATATGTGAAACAATTTAAGTGTTAATTTGATATTATTGATGATACTTTGCAAATTGTTGTGGAACAAGTGAGAGAGAGTGAAATAAGTATGAATGGCAGACCAGCCCCACCAGTAGGTAGATAAGGGGGAGGTTTCCAGGGTTTTTTTCTTTGTTTTTTTTCCTTTGTTTGTTTGTGTGTTTTTTTTTTTTTTTTTTTTTTTAAATTTAGTTAGTTTTCTTTGGAAAATAACTTCAATTTGGAAGGGCATGTCATATATTTTGTAACTGCGTGAAAAAATTTGTTCTCAAAACCACGAGTTAGATTAAATAGTATTGTGTATCGTTTTTATAGTCAGTTTCTATGTTAATTCTAGCCAGAAAGCAGATTTTTACAATTTTTAAGACAGTATTTTTAATTGTAATATTCTTGAGCATTCGCCTGGAGTATAACTATAATAACTTCTGAAATGTTAATTAGTTAGATTCTGTTTTTGGATTACTAATATTTATTTAATGTTTCGATAATAGTAAACATACTTTGCTTGATAGTAAACAAAAGAGTAGCCCTCTGGGAGTAAAATAAAATTTGTTTTAGTTTATTAGCGATAAAATTGTGAAAGTTAGTAACAGGTTTTGTAATTGTTTCACAATGATTTTTTTACAGTAGAACTAATAGTTACCGATTTTTTATAATAATTAAAATTGAAATTTGTTACAATATCTAGCGGTTTCCAAAATTTCAGAGTGATAGGATTATTTGAGTTGTCGCGGTCAGGAAGCTGACGCAAGCCTTTGTGGCGTGAGATTTGATATCTGATCAGCTTTTCAGAAGTTTCTCATGTGACGCTGAAGTTTTGGAGTTTCCCATGGTCCGTGTGAGCGCAGATAGCTGCCTAGAACCTTCCATCAGACCCAGTCTTAGAGAGACAGCGATCGCGACAAGTTGAAGGCCCCAGCCTTTGAGAAGTGGTGAGCGTGACAATATGTAGACTAGCGCAATAGCAGTCGTGGTAGAGCAGTCTTTCAGAAACCATGAACGCGACAGCATGTAGCTCAGTAGGTCAGCAAGTTTCATGTCAAGCACTAATGTGCAAGCATTTTTTTTTTTTTTTTTTTGGCACAATGTAGGTTCGCGTATTTATGTTTATTACAATCTAACAGTGAAGTAGTTTTATGCCATGTGGGGCCTCGAGATTATCCAAGTGTCAGTTGTTTACTAACGAGTTGAGCAGTAGAAGCGTGTGACGAACGTTTGCATACTTTCAAGTAATCATTAATTGTACTTTGAATTTTTGGGTGTAGTCTGGCTTGTATCAGTTAATCGGACTTGCAAGTATATCTTCAGTGAATTAGGCTGATGCCTGTTCTATTAATGTCTTTGCAAGATCTTTCAAGAATATAATGATTTTAACCAACAATAGACTTTTGAACGTTAATTTTTACCACCTTTCCTTAGTTTTGGGTAGAACAAGCTAAGTGGCGACCTTTTCGATATAGCAAAGCCAAAGCTGAACATTATCTACGGTCACAGCTGAAACAATGCATTTTGCACGAATCCCAGTGCACTTCTTAGTCTCACTATATATATATATATATATATATATAACATTTGGGTAGTAGAAAAACTACTGCTTATCATATAAGTTGGTTCCTGTGGCGTCGAGACGCCGAAAAAACACGTACACACATAGAGCAAAATTTTTGAGGCTATAGCCCTTATTCAGTAGTAGAGTGAGATGGCTGCATGATGGAGGCTGGCTGACAACTAAGTTAGCCAACAAGGCCGGTAGCTCATGGTTGAGTGAAAAACATGGTGGGGATAGAAAGGCATAAAGCAGAAAATATTAATAAATAAAAAAAATTGTCCATAGGAGCCCGTCACATAAGTGCGGTAACATCCTAATTTGCCTTTTACACCATGTATGTATGTACAAAAAACTGAGAAATATGTGAAATAAAATAATTTGGAAATTTAAAATTAAACAAATTTCGAAGTTACAAACTACAAAAAGATACTCTGTTGTACCATAGTTCTGTGGGAAAAAGTAGGTGAGAGGGGTATGGGTGGAAGGGGAGAAGGAAAATTAGTGTTATCTTAAATTTAGTGCAGATGGTTGTCTGGTACCCAGTTGGTACTGATAAGCCAGTTCCCACCTTCTGAGCTCTAAGATGAAAGGACTCTGATAGCACGGACCGTGAAGCATGTGTTAAAATTATTGGTCCCATGCCATGAGTGGTGGCATGATAAGATACATGGTGTTCAGGGTTCAGGGTGAATACAGATTGTCTCGAGGATACACATGTGGCAAGTCTAGTGATGGAACTTTCCCCAGTTAAGGGGTTGATGAAGGTGGGTGCATAATTTGCAGCGGTGTTTGTTACAAGGAAACGAACTTTGGGGCTGTCTTGGAGGCTGGGGCTGTCTTGGAGGCTGGGGCTGTCTTGGAAGCTGGGGCTCCCGTGTGTATGGACCAAGAGTTGGTTGACATTTGGAGGTCTGCTGAAGCAGGTTCTGGGTGGGTGAGATAGGAGTTTTGGAAAGAGGGTTTTCATCTCAGGGCAGGCCCGAAGGATGTTGTAACCTTGTCACAGAATTTGACGGATTCCAAACCCGGAAAGTATCAGGTGGTTGGTTTTAGAGGGTTGTGGGCTGTTGAAAGGTTGAGCAGGTTGTAATGTGGCCCGTGAAACATGTTTCTGAACTAAATCTGGTGGGTAATTGTGGAATATCAGGGCTTTGGAGATGTTGGTAGAATACTATTGGAGGGCCTGATCATTGGAACATGTGTGTCTCCCCTGAATGCAAAGGCTATAGGGGAGGGAGCATTTGATGTGATGAGGATGACTGCTATCATAATGAAGGTTCCTTTGTAAGTTGGTGGGCTTGATACGGACAGGTGAATTGATGTAGCCATTCGTGAGGGATAGGTCGACACCCAGGAAAGTGTCATGTGTGAGGGAGTAAGTCGACATGAATTTCAGAGTGCTGGCGGTATTGAGTCTATTGATGAAACTGAGTAGGCTGTCTTCCCCATGGGTCCTGATTATGAAAATGTCATCAATGAATGTGACCCACAAAAAGGGTTTCAGCTAACAATGACTGTTCCAGGCGGCCTAAGTAGAGGTTGGCGTATGAGGGAGCCATACGGGTACCCATAGCAGTGCCGCCAACTTGTTGGTAAATTTTACCATCAAATGAGAAAAAGTTGTTGTTCGGTATTAGCTTGGAAAGGGTCATTAGGAAGGATCTGGTGGGGAGGCTATTGAGAGGACCCAGCTTTAGAAAATGTCCCATGACGCCGAGACCATTACAGTGGGGAATATTTGTCTATAGGGAGGTCAAATCAACCGTTATCTATATATAACAATAATATAGTGTCATGAGCAAGTAGTGAATTGTAAATGAATTACAGGTAAAGTGTTCCAAAATAACTCGTTTAAGAACAAAAGTTTGTTACAATTTCACTTTAGTTTTTTAAAAGTCAATAATCATATTAGTGCAAGAAGTAAATTGTCTCACATTAGTGCTTAAATATTCTGTTATTCTCCAAACATAATCTTTGTCTTTTAGATGCTGCTAAAATTGCAGAAAAGACAGATACATCAAATTCTATAGAACCCAGTCTCAAGAACATTGTGAATAGTGTGTCCAAAGAAGTACTTGAGACAGATATTCATAAGCTGAATAATTCAGTTAATGTAAGTATGTTTCATAGTCAAATTTATATTTCTGTACTTATAACATTACAAGTGGGAGATGTGATGACAAAACAAAAGGCTGAGTCTGAAGGTAGAGAGATCTGTGTTGAGTTGATTTTAATCCTCCACATTCTCTGCTAATTTGTAGTTTCATTAGGCGTGTACTGATCTCCAGGAGCAATAAATTATTATTAATAAATGCATATCAGATTAACCTGATGCTATGTTAAAATTACTGGAAAGAAAAATGCTTGATGGTTGAATGGAATGAAAAAATTAAGGATATGAAAAGTAAACACATAATAAAGGTTGTGACAGCACGACAAAGGCTAACACCATATTTTGATTGAGTCCTGGTTAACTAGTTTTTCAACATATTGTTGACACTGTGTCCTCAATGTCTAATTATGCACTGGTAAGTATTTTTAAATTAAGCCCGGTAGAAGAATGGTTAAGGTTGAGGCTTGGCATAGCTTCGATTCTCAGTCCAGCCATCCTGATATTGTTTTAAATAGTTTTCTGAAATCATTCCAGGTGAAAACTGGGATGGTTTCTTCAAAAGGCCATGGCCAAACTCTTTACCTTCTTTGACCCCAGTCCTTTCCCATCTCTAATAATTTCAGCATCAATGAGGTGTTGTCATGTATGAATAAATTTCCTAAAACCCGCTAGAGAGGGGCAAATCAAAGTAAATAATACTAAATAAATCTTAATAATAAAGCAGCTTCTAACTTTAAAAGAAATCGAAACGTCAAAATTTAAAGGTTCAGTAGATTTTTTTCACCGATAACTCATTATAACAAACATTTTGTATCATTGGTTTGTATAGTCTGAAAATTTTGGTGAGGGAGATACATCAATTTTAAGGTTCATTTTTCCATGTGCTTGATAGGATGACAATGAATATCACTTAATTGAACAAAAAAGGTCATTCATTCTAAAAGATAACTTGAACTTAACAATAAGAGAATATTATCATCTTAGAGACACACATTATGACCAAAAATAGTCTGAATATAAAATAAATGTTTTTTAGTAATACAAAGAAAATTAAAAGTTTTAGTAAAATAGTTGGAAGGGAAAAAGTAGGCTTAAATGATGTAATTCACAAGAGAACAGTGAATTCCTAGGGGAAGACACGAAAAGTCTAGGTGGTTTCAGTCTAGACTATACAAGGGAATGCCATCTTTCCTTTTGGCCATTAGTATGAAACTGACAATGGCAATCAAGCACTTTCCGCGTCTGTTTGGATCGGGTTGTAAAAATGGGTAGTCGCAGTGAAACTTTGAAAAAATTTTAACCACGCTGAACTTAGAATCTGCTTGATCAACTAACAGTGTGAATTTGTGAAAAATTAAAATTTTTAGGATGTTACCTAAGAGCTCAACATTCAAACGTTAGGAGTGAACTTCAAAATTAATTTTATCATGTGTGTAAAATTTGTAATTTCATCTTTTGTAATTGTTTATGAAAGATTCTGTACGTGAACTCGAACTTGTGTGTGGTGACTACCTTCTGACTTCATTGGAGGTTTCGAATTCCAATGCCTGCCTTAGGTTCGCGTGTTGATACCAGTTTAGCTTCAAAATATTTCCAATAATATATAGTTTTTCCCAATCAGAGTGACTTTCTGATTTCTTAGATCTCATTATCTGTCTGGTGAAATAAGTAAAATAGATTGCTGGCTGACTTATCGAATTGTGGCATTTTTCAGTGTAAGGTATCAGACAGACTTTAACATATACCAGCCAGTCAAGAACTTCATAAAGCAACGGTGACAACTTAACCATTAATCTGTACAGTAATCCTTACGTGCAGCATTGTTTAACAGTGTAAAGCCATAAGAAAGCAATGTAAAGAGATTCACATTACCCATCTTAATTAAATGTGCACTATTCTCAATTTGTAAGTGTACTAACACAATGGTACAGTACAAGATTTAAGTTGACTGCTAAATAACTATTTTGTATAACATAGTAAGAAACACTAAAATCTAACCAGATAGTAAGCCTACAAATTAAAACTAACCTAAGCTTAAATTGGATCAGTATTTTCGATGTTACCAAAATATGTGGCACAAAAATTGATCCTTACCGAGCATGGTGAATGAGTGGTAATACTCTGGCCTCACTTTCGGGAGTACACTGTTTTGAATCCCTGTCAGAGCATTCAGATTTGGGTTTTCTGTGGTTTCCCCAAATCACTCCAGGCGAATGGCGGGATGCTCCTTTCAAAAAATCATGGCCAAATTCCCTCTCATTCCTTGTTCCAAGTTTACCACCTCTGCTGACCTCGACATCCATGAGGCAAAAAAAAATCCTGCTGAACACCTACCCTACCTAAGTTAATAAAATACAATTTACAATAGACCAGGAAAATGTTAGGAATGATTACATACTTTTCAAATCAAACATTATCCAGGATTTGGTTGCCTACAAGATACATTAAATATCAGTTACAAAGTTTTCTCTATTAAATCAACCTTTCTAATGAAGGAAATAATTTTGGATTCATCAAAAGATTTTGTGTAAATTATGGATTTACAGAAATGTGGTTTACCATTTGTGAATTTTTTGATATGACTGTGAACAGCAATCTGCCTAGTGAAATAGACTACTTACTATATGCCAAAGTTCCCAGTTGCATTGTAGATCTAGAATTATACTGTATGCCAATGCAACAAAGCATGTGATTTACAATGCTTGTGATCAGTTAAACGGGTCCTTTTGTCCATGTTAGGTGTAAATGTGTGATGGAAATTATATTACTGCTTTTTTTTCTATGTAGTTCAATGTTCTAAGTATATGCCGAATCCAAGTAATTTAAGCAACATCTAAGGCAACAAATTTGAAAGTAGCCTCAAAATTAACTTCTATTTTGCTTGCTTATGTGTATTATTGATTCCTTGTTTGTTATTTATGCATGAAGGTTAAGTCTTCGAGTTCTGTGCTGCATGCCTGGGGTGGACATAGCCCTCCTAGCTATGCTCCATATTGCCTCAACACAGCATTTAGCCCATACAAGGTTTGTGCAGAAGTTATTTTTAACACTTAATCATTATTTCATTTAATTCCTTAATCACACAATGGTATCATGTCTGGTAGTAGGAGCATTGTCACTTAATTGGACATTTAGAGGCTTATTTTTGCTTATAATGGTTACAGTTCTTTCGAGGTAACCCAACATTTGCTGTGTGATAGTATTTTGAGTTTGATGGGTGCCACATTGTGAATTGTGCATACTTTCAACTCCTTGAATAGAACACTCTATATTGACCATATCTAGTGGCTGGTTTTTGATGTAGTCAGTGCATTTGCTTACCTAGTCTTGTCTAGAAAGTAGAATGTTCAGGTTGTACCTATGTAGTTCACCAGGAATATGGATTGGTTCTCGATAGAACAGTTTGACGGAGTTAGTACTGAGTAAGGATTGCAATCCCGCAGTGTTTTCAATCCCGCAGGATCCATGCGGGATTTGCGCCAATCCCGCGGGATCCGTGCGGGATTGGTACAGACAGTTTTTTTTTTTTTTTCTCACATATATTTAATACATAGTTACTTAAAACGTTAATAAATTAAATAATAATTAAATTAATAAATAATTTTTAATGTTAAATGATAAAAATCGAGTTGTTAATATTTTGATTGGCAAAATGACATTAAAACTTTTTAGCGTGTGTTAAGTGTATCTCGAGGTTTTACTTTTTTGTTTTTTAATCTGAACCAGTTTTTAAATAAATAATAAAAATGGAAAATATTGAGTATTAGGTCATATTATGTGCCTTACAATACATCACATAACTTTAAAAATATGGTTTGCTTAATGGCCAAGTTACTAGAGTTTTCTTTAAAAAAAAAAATCTAAATAAATGTTCCACAACACCGAGAAAAGCATTCCATTTCACAAAGTGAAATGAGTATACTCTGTAAAGTGTAGACTTGGCTCAGAACAAGATCTCATAACTTTTTGTCACTGCACAAGCACAGCGTGATTCATTATTATATCTCCTGATTCCTTGATTGATCATACAGTTGATTCAATGTTATTACAAGAAACTACTCACTAATACGTAAACAGTCAAGTATTTCAGATTTACTTTGTGGCGTAACGACGTGTTTAGAGTGGAAATTATTACTTTTTAGTAAGAAATGAGACTTTCTCGGCAAATGATTGCAGTGAAGTCCTCATAGGTTGTATCTCCGGATTTCATTGCAAACACACGAGATTTCACACGTGAGGAAGATGGCGGAGGCAGCCGTCGAAGTATGGTGTTCCTACAACACAATTCGTCGATACAGCCGTGAAAATTTCATTATAACTTTTTTTACCTTCAGTCGAAATAATAACAAGGAGAAAAGGGATTAATCTATAGCCTGAGCGGCAAATGTAAGCATGTGGCTTTCGTCAAAGAAACGCATTGAGGCAGTGGCCAAAACAACAATAAGTCAAAGGATATAGAATTTCCTTTTGATAGCTCTTAAATAAATAGGTACGTGATCGTTAAAATTACGATAACATTAGTTTCATATCTACGAATAATCAAATTTTCAGCCGCAAATTAGGAAATTGTAACAATTACTTTATCTGCAAATACAGAAAATGGGAATAATGAAACCGTGAATAAAAAGCTGTAACCGTGTAGTTCAGATAATGTGTGCGACACTTAAAAAATAATTATATGGTTAAAAAAATCGTATTAAATACACACCATAACTCAAATTACCGAAATGTGTACTCGAAACAAACGTAAGTTTTGATGAATATGTAAAAGTGTATTTACTTACTTAAGAATGATGAAGGTCGACAAAAACAAATGCTTGTTCACACGAGTCAAATGCCAACTGCTCGGACACAACACCCATGCCCTCGGCTGGATTCGAACCGGCGACCCTGGCAACGCGAAGCAAGCTCGCTAGCCGCTACGCTACCAGGGCCGGCTTACCACTGAGCTGCCAGTTCACTACACGGAAACACGGTCTGGAGAGTAACATAACAAGTGTCTGCGCCAGGTGTCGGCAGCAGACGACGCTTGTTAACGATGTATTATCTTTGAGTAATAGTAGTCAGTCTGTCTCTGACCGCCGGACGAGAATGTTCGTGCGGAAGCATATTTCGGTCTAATAGTGTGGAAATTGTTACAGACTCGAGTAAAGTATTCAAGTGATTTATGTAAGCGTGTGATGAATAGAACTTGTGATTTGGAGGAGAACATTTTTCTTAAAGTAGTGGTGAGAGGAACTTTGATCGATGTGGTAGATACATTTTGTTGTAGAAACTCTTTATCCTACGAACTTGTAATTTTCGGCGAAGTTCGATTACTTATCTAGAATTTCATATTTGGTGGTGGTATTTTCCCGTTGGGCGTAATAGCTACAGCTTAATTATTGCAATAAAGTCACTTTGTGTGAAGTTGCACATAAACTGTTGAACTGTTCTTTTTATATAGTAAACCCAACGCTCGAAATTTACCTAAACCTGGCGACCGCGGCAAAAGAACCTTTTTTTATCTATTTAATGAACCTATTTGTGTTTCTAAGTAAGTGACTGTGTGCTCAAAACAGTATTCAGAAGTTTAACCCAAATAAATATAAAGACTTTTTCTCATAGTAGCCTTGCAGTAAGTTTTGATGAATATGTAAAAGTGTATTTACTTACTTAAGAATGATGAAGGTCGACAAAAACAAATGCTTGTTCACACGAGTCAAATGCCAACTGCTCTGGTACAGCAAACAGTGCAATACATCAGATAGAGACCGAGTAGGACAGCGAGTCACGCAGACTGACACGCGTTTCCGCCAGATTTTGTGGATTGTGGATCCGCTTAATTTTGTGCGGGATCCGCCAGACTGTCTAATGATGTGGGATCCCGCGGGATTGCAGGATCCCGCTTTGCTGGATTGCAATCCCTAATACTGAGGTCATCTTTGTAGCCAATATGGATGCTGAGCAGGACAATTGGTAGTACTTGCAGCCAAGATACTGGGGTGACAAAGCTGCCTTGAGTGCCTTTGGAAAATGTGTGTCAGTTGATGGCGTTAGATTGTAGGTCTGAAACGACTAGGTTCCAACTGCCAGCCTTTGCCTTTGGGATGTGAAGCATTGATCTAAGTTGTGACTTCAAGAATATTATGATACTCTGTGACTTCCTTTGCAGTGATCCATTCTAGAAGTCAACCTCTACTCAACAGGAAAAATGGTATGTCCCAGTAGTTGGTCGGGCAGATGGCATTGCCTCTTGTTAGGCCATATGAAGCATTCTGATGCCAACTGTACAGTAGGTCTAGCAACAAAATGGTTCAGATCAAGGTGACAAAAAATGCTAATCTTTGGGAATGTGCCATGATGAAGATCCTGTTTAGGTACTGCAGAAAAGGATCGTGGTGATCCCAGCAGCTAGAATTTGCTCAAGCAAAGTGATGAATTGCTGCCTATCAGAGTTGAGCATTTTCTTTCTGTTAGACTGCTATCGCTGAGAAATTCTGGATGGTGTTTGAGATTGCTAACGTGGGACAGTGCGTTTGTGACCACATTGGGGGAACAGTTTGTAAGTTCATTGCTGTTGGTGAAATGAGCAATCAACACCAATTGGTTTGGTTGCACAGGCAGGAGTTTTTATGCAGTTTTGTAGAAACACACATTTAAACAGCTAGGTGGTGAACTGATGAGTTTCTGAGTTATGCCATATGCATTGGACAGCTTAGTAGCTTGTGAGTAACTCATGATAATATGCTGTGTTTGATTTGGCAAAAGCGCGTAAGAGAAGAAAGCTAGATGGAATAACGTCCTGTTTGTGCTTTTTTCGACTAACCCCTTGTAATCATCTGTAAACATTACATTGGTGCTTTAGAATTGGCGTGAACTAGGAATGTCAGTTGACCTAGGGTGTCATAGCAGGTGTTAAATGTATTTTTCAGGTCCAGGATTTTGGTTGAGGTCCACAGACTGGTGAGTGGAATGTTTCCTTGTATTCTGATACTGGAGATAGAAAACAATGTTTCTAAATCTTCCATTATCAAGAAGCATCTGACACCATGGGCTATCCTTAGGAGAGAGAAATTTTTCTGGGTAGTGATCTGATGTGGTAGCAGTTTAGTGCCTGCAGAAATTTCAAATCTCATAGCAAATATTGACAACTCATTCATCTGACAGTATGAAGACAGTAGAAGAGGGATCACAGGTGACATTCATGTTTTTCGGGGTCCTTGGAGAGAATAAGTTTGTATTCAACTCAGGCAAAACTGAAATTTAACCTAGATAGTGCTTCACGGGTGGATCTCTGGAAGGTTAGAGCTGAAACCAGTATTTCATAAATGGAAACTCGGTCTGAAGGGTATGATTGATGCTGTGTTTGAGAAGTTTTCCTGGTTTATAGGAATCTGATTGTATACCTAGTTGAATGACAGAGAAGATGCTGCATGAATATGATTGGTATCTGAAGTTGTGGAGATAGTAGGGTCAGATTGCCAACCGTTGCTTTTTGGCACAAAGTGAGGGGTTGCAGACTGTAGTCCCTCAGTGACTCGCTGTACTTTCCAAGATCATTACTTGGAATTAATTCTTAGCAACCTGGTGATGAACTGAGGTGAAACGATGAGCATGGCATGAGACAGATGGCCCAGATGCAGTACAAATATGTACTGTAGAATGCTTTATTTCTCTTGGCATTTCGAGTGGATCAAGAACTTGGTCGTGAAACCAGTGGCAATACCAACAGACATCTGATAAACAAGTCTCCAGTGAAGGCTTGCAGTGACCTGCCTAAGAGCAAGGACATGAGTGAAGCAATGTTTGCAACATTGCCAACTTTTGAAAGATCTTCCCAATATCGTTTGCAAGTTAGTTTATTTATTACTCAGCAGTAATGGCATTCAGAAATGGTGGAAAAACTTCCATAATTTTATTGGCTAACACTGCAATTTTATCCAGTGGCATAACAGATTGAGTTTACAGCAAAGCCCGTGTTTGTAACAGAAGTTGCTGGATCCCTGGGATTGCCCAGAACTTGAGTGGCTCCTGCTAAAGATCTCAAATGTCTTATATACTGGGATAATTTCTGGTCATCGCGCTCATCCCATCACTTTTCTTCTGAATCAATTCACTTCTCAAGTGGAGGAATAAGTTTTGAGAAACTTGATTAACATCAACTTCCACTTTGACTGCATAGTGAAATTATGTGGACATACTTGATAGTCTTCCCGCAATATCAATCTGGGCCTCCATCTGGGCAAATCGTAGCACTCATTTATCTGTCCAGAAAACTTGCAACTTCATGGCAAGAAGTTTCAGTTATAACAACCTGGATAGAGTGAAATTGTTAAAATTGATGTTGGAGCACTTGTTGCTGGAGGCAGTTTTGTTCCTGAAGCTGGTAGTTGTTATTGGAGATCATCTATGGCAACAGTGTGGTAGTTTAGTGTTGGCTGCTGTTGTGATGAGATCACTGTTCTGGTTGCATACACGATCTCATCGAGGTCACCATTAATGGGCTCAATGCCTGGTTGAATTTATGTCGTGTTTGAAGGAACTCTACATGAAATGAACACTGATGATTTTTGGAATGTAGTTTAACATATTCACAATTCAAAAGAAATTTCAATATAATCAATGACTGTACTGGCTAAAATATTCACTGTAAAGGATAACTTAACATACTGGTCAAATGGTCACTGCCACGTTTACCCCCATCTACCATTTTGGTGTATGGTGGTTAATTCAAATCTGAGTCACAGAATAGGGAATATGCATGAAATTCAAATTTATGTCTAGTTTTTTATATTTTGAAACTTTATTAGTGTATAATTACCGCTATAATGTTTTTTCCCCTGTTTATTTGATTTTTATTTACTAATTGTAATTAATCATAAGTACTAAAAATACAAGGGAAATACAACTTTGCAAAACGTAACGCTATTGGTTGAATTGAATCGTGACGACCAAGTGCACGATGTTATTGTGAACAAAGGCGTAGTTGCTGGGAGTTCTAATAGCTTTGCGGTTGTGTTGAAGTTTATATTAACATATCAGCATAACTGGTGAGATATTGTATTCTTGCTACAATACACACACCAAATAATGACTGAAAGCGGTTTTCTGAAGGCACAGTTGGATAATCTTCCAAAAATTGATGCTTTCATGATGACAGGAAATTTTGCAACAAATCCGAATTTTACGGCCGCTCAGCTCAGAGCAGTGAAAGCTGCAAGGTAATTTAGTGACAGATATTTCAATATTCACATGCAAATAAACAAAAAATTCTAGATTTCGGGTATATACAATACAATACAATACATTCATTTTCCATTGATCCCAATATAAGAGACTGGCTCTGTGGGATGTGGAAAGTTGTCAAATTACAGATAAACAGTTGCATAACAAAATAATAAGTACACCACTACATGTACAGTCATAGTATAAGGTACATTAAACACTTCCATTACAGAATAATACATACACTACAAGATGTACAGTCATAACATATATGGTACTGTAAATAATTATGTAACAAACTAAATACATACACCAGGAGATGTACAGTCATAGCATACATGGTAAATTAATTATGTGAACTATATTTACACAAGATACTGGCAGTTATTTTTTAGATACCTTAGAAATAAATTCCTCGACAGAGTGAAGGAGTTGTCAATTAAGAATTCTTTCAATTTTTTCCTGAATTTATTCTTATCATCTACTAGACATTTAATATGTGTTGGGAGCATATTGAAGATATGTATCCCTGAATATCGGACCCCTTTTTGAACAAATGACAATGACTTGTAAGTCTTGTGAAGATCATTTTTACTTCTAGTGCCATAATTGTGTATTTTACTATTTGTTTCAAACAAAGTATAATTTGTGACTACAAAGGACATTAATGTGTATATATACTCAGATGCTAATGTTAAAATCCCTAACTTCTTGAACAGCTCTCTACATGAAGTTCTATTGCTAACCCCACACATAATTCTTATTACACGCTTTTGGGCTCTGAACACTTTGTCTCTATGGGTAGAATTGCCCCAGAATATTATTCCATATGACAATAAGGAGTGAAAATAAGCAAAATAAACTAGCTGTCTCATACGGAGATCACCTAAAGCTGAAATTGTACGAATTGCAAATGTGGCTGCTCCCAATCGCTTTAGTAAGTCAGAAACATGTACTTTCCAATTTAAATTATGATCAATATACAATATAAATTATTACCCCTCTTTATCAAATGGCTGCGTGGTCTGTGTGGTAGGGTGATACAACTTCATAATTTTCTGACCCGCGTTCAAATCCTCGCAGAATTAAATATTTTTATCTGCAGAAATTGTCAAGCTTGGCCTTTTTATTTTGTTAAAACTTCATTTACGTTCTTTTATTGAGTGAAATAATATTTAAAACAAATCATATTACCTACAATTCAGCGTCATTTTTTTCCTGAAATTCTTCCCCCCCCCCCTCCCCCCCTTTAATGAATTCACGGGTCTACCGACGGATTGTCTTTTCACAACACAAATCGGCCACACACCCTTAAAAACTTCATTGCAATCATTTGTCAAGAAAGTCTCCATTCTTACATTTTTTTCACTTTTTATTAATACTGTAAGTTGTTTCGGTGCATTTTCAATTGAAATAGTTCCTATCATGTTATTTGTTTCATCTTCGTCGTTTCTTTACTTGTATATCATCAAGATGTATTTTAAGCGAAATACGTAGCATTGGGAAGATAGTTTTTTCTTTCTTTCTTCTACACTTGATTTGTTCCAAGAACGGTTGCATGTAAATGGTTGAAAATAAAATAGTAGGCTTATGCATGACGAAAAATGGAGCTCGACAGCGAAATGGAAGAACAAGTGACAAATGCTTATAAACATTTCAAAATTCTTGTATCGGATTCCAGTTTACTAACAGATTCGCTTCATGACTTAATTTCATTGGGTATGGAGTGAGTCATATTAGGAAGCCATTGTTGATAAATGGGCCGAAATTATGTTTGATGTATTTGTTATAAACAATTTGACTTGTATGAAATTTTAATTCACGCTATAAAAGTATGTAAATGAAGTTTTAAGAAAATAAATAAGTGAAGCTTGACAATTTTTGAAGATAAAAATAAGTAAAATTTTTTGATTGTGCGGGGATTTGAACTCGGGTCACAAAATTACGAAGTCAGCACCCTACCCCATAGACCAGGCTATCATTTGATAGAGTGGTGCATTTTAAAAAACAACTATAGCACACACATATAAGCTGTGTACCCTTCAACATATATGAAGGAGATCGCAATCCGTTCTTAAAATGTCTGATGGTCTCCAAGTAAGATATGATTAGAGTTTGAACAGGTAACGAATTTTTATGTTACATTTCCTAAAATACATAAATACAGAAATTCTAAGTACTTATTTGAAAATGATCTTCACAATAATATAAACAACTAGTTGCAGATCTATTCTCATAGCGGTACACCACTTTTTTCTTATTTTCGCATCTCGCGGGACAAGAAAATACACTTTATAAAGTGTATTTCTTTTAGTATTTTTGCACACAGGTACATTACAGTACTTACAACACGGTTTTCGACCTCCTTCCATATCGACATTAGTTAGAAAACATGAAAGTTTTGAGATGAAACACTCCACGTCATACAGTACGCCAATGCGGTCGTGTACTTACACGTCACAGTGCAGCGCTCCAAAATGGCAGCGTTTAAATCGGCGGAACTGGATTTCAGTTTTAAAGTATTTATTTTGATGTTAAATCTTAATATTTACATCAATGTTTATTTTTACGGTTATGTACGAATTTAAATAATTGATTGAAAAAATAAAAAAAAATGCAAATACCCTATTAGTGTATTCCTATTAAATCAAGATATAAAGATGTATTTTCATGCAAATTAATTATAATGTGTAATTAGCCACAGGAAGATCAACTGTGAACAGAGTTATTTCTTGTACACTTCTTTTCATATGGAAAACTACATGCATTTCATTTTCTTGTAGTAATTGTTTAGTGATTTCTACTACAATTACACTTTTTGTATGTTCTTCATGTAGATAATTTTCAGGACTAATATGACCAAATTTTAATTTGGCAGTTAAAAATAATAATAATAATAATAATAATTAATGTGGGAAAATTCCAGCTTTTATGAACCTGGAAAGCATTTCATTTGATGTTAATCCATTTTATTTAACTATTTTATTTCAGACATTTGTAATGAAGAAACTATTTTATAGGCATACATGTAAAACTAAAACTGATGCAAAGGAAGGTACAAGTGCATAGTTGCATTATATTAAAAAACACTATCTTCGGGCTTAAATCCCCACAATTAATGGAATTTCATATAAATATTGCCCTAGTTGTTTCTCTGAAAATTCTTTGGCAGTTGATCTCTTTCCCCCCCCCCCTCCCCTTTTCCACACACACACACACACACACACACACACAGAGACAGACAGAGAGAGAGAATTTCTGATCTTTTATTATCATTTCAGGGTAATGGAGAGACTGCCAGACCATCAAGCAGAAATTGGCCAGAGCAAGTAGTACCACCAGACCCAAGTGAATTACCATTGCCTTCACCATGTTTGGTTTATCCTGAAGTTCAGTTGCAAGATCAAGACACTCCTAGCAAACAGAGGCGTAAGTATATATTTTGTAAATAAAAAAAAAAAAAAAAAGGACCCATATTGCTGGTGTAATGAGTCAATTTTTCAGTTTTTGACACACAAATTGTGTCAACACAACCCATAGAACAGCATTAATTAAAACATTTTACAACAAATTTGTCTACTTAAAAGTTGTTTATTTCTTTGAAAACATGTGTAAAAATGGTTTTTCCTTATAAGTTTCATGTGCATTTTAAAATGGCGACTTGGAAACAGTTGTTCCAGTTTTATTTGGTTTCTTTACTCTTGGATTATGATTTCACTTAAAAGTTAGTGGTAATTGTAAGAATTGTATTTTGAGTTAAATAGTATTTAAATTTATTTTATTTCATCTACAGTTACCACTGTGTAAACCAATATTATCTTCATATATCAGTATACCACTTGCCAATTATATCACTAATGTAATATATCGCTAATAGTAACAAATAATAATAAATATAGTGTTTAAGATTTGTGCATACCATACTACATTAAGATTCAGGATCTTAATTTAATTCATAAACCATTTTCACATGCAGATTTCCATGTGATACTCAACAAATCCAGATACAAAAACAAAGACGACTAAGAAGCATCTCGCACAGATCCCAGAAGTATACTGTTTTCAATATCTCACAAAACCATACTAATTGCTAATGGAACGCTAGGTAGAAATATGACCTTAATTTAACTGTGTTTGTCTCTTTCCTGTAACGGGTATCACGCAATAAGTACCGCTGTAATTTGGATGTGGTTTACACGTTTTTAGAACTAATGGTGCCAGTCAAAATCTGGGAAAATAGCTAATGACTTATATGTACCATGGGAAGGAGCAAACAATTAAAAACCTTTATATTTGGAAAATTGTGGGCTGCCGATCATAGTGCACTTCAGATGCGCACTCCTTTCGCAATAATCTCAGAAAACTTTGGATTCAGTTTTATTTTTTTACTTTTGTTACCCAGTTTTCTGGACCGCAGTGCTTAAAATAAACGGAATACGCGATTTAAACGTAATAAGCATTGACTTGCATCACAACAGGTAAGTTAATATGCGAAATCGTTAGATTAATTACTAATGGTGGTGTTATCTCTGGTAGACAGTTAACAGTTTGTCTCTGGAACAATAGTCGCTATACTTTGTACATTAATAAGCCAATATTATGGTTAAGAAAATCAGTTTTTTCCTCGAAGAAAGATGTATGAAAAACAGCTACCATAAATATCAACAGGTAAACAATACATTTTCCCCACAATGACATGTGCGGAACTTTCCATATTTCTACATACGTTACTCGATTAATATATGTTTTGTGGCTACAAACTGCAAATATTCGTCACTAATATCGTCCAAGGAATGTGTGTACAAATTTTGGCTGCTGTTCAAATCACAGTCAGTAAAATAAACTGTTATTTCTGTTAAATAAGTCTCAAAATCCAGATTCTGCAATGTTTATCACCATACGTGCTTTGGGTTAATGACGACAGCAACATGGAACGAATGAAACTAAAAATCAATTAAGCATCTTAAAACGTTATGCCACACCGCATAAATAACAATAAAACTAAATCCATCATGCCTTATGAACTAACAAAGCGAATCAATTGTCATTCTGATTCAGGCTGCATTTTAACCTAACCACAAATCTGGCTATTGATTCTTTTCGTAAATCATAGCTTCTGTCACAACCGCATTAATACATTCTTCATCGATTCTTGAAACTGGAGTTACTTACATGCGGGTGAAATAACGACATTAGTAATTTGGCGTCACTGAAAATGAAGGAAATTAAAAATAATTCGTAACATGTAAGATTAGTTTTAGTATGTGCTTTTTTAAAACATAAATAACTAAGCGATTCAACATATCGTCAGAATAAAACCAATATCCAATCGGGAAAAAATATGCGGTTATTATTATTAATAAAGAAAACTGCTCTAGATAAATTTATGGCACCACAGTTATCGTGAAACTCTCTGTATCCGAATTTAAAAATAATATATTTTTTTTAGCTAAGTTAAATATTACAGAAAATGTGGGTAGTTGTATAAAAGACATTAAGGAAAAAATGTTATTACTTGTGGATTAAGAATGTATTTATACGTTATTAAAAAAAGGGATTACCATGGCGCTACAATTTGTTGATTGATTCTAATGTAACTCGACGAGACAAATTGAAATTAAATAATAAAATTTTTTGGTATCTCCCTTATTTCTCGAGATATTTTATCTCAAAAGTGAGGAGGTTAGAGTGAAATCCGGCATGGACCAGAAAGAAATTCACCGAAACCACTATATCTACATGGTGGAAATGCTCTATAGGTGTTTTCTTTTCTTCCTAGTGCTTGTTGTTAGGTTGAAATACAGCCTGGACACTGCCAAAAGCACAAGGAACTATACCTATAACTGATTCTTGACATGCTATATTTCGAAAACCAAACGAGATATCAAAAAAAAAAAAAAAAAAAAAAAAAGATAGAGGTGCCACGGTAATGATAGAACTGCCTTAAAAAATAACCTTTTTAACATCAGTATGAAAACCACAACTAAGAGAGGATTTTTTAAAAATGAAATCTATGTATTTTGCTTCTCTGCATTAATTTTGACACTAAAATAAAAAGCGTAAAAAAAATTTTTTAGGGGTGGGGGGGGGGAGGCTGCCTACTACTGGTACTAACAATTTCAAATTTGGATTAACTGCGTCGCTATAATATTCTCTTCAGGTTTTGCACTCTCCTTTTTCGGAAAAGTTACCACAAATTAAATTAAAAATGCCAAAATATGAGAGCGACGCCCAGCTATTAGATGGCACTGCACAATTAATGAAAATCTATTGAAATGTTGGTTAAATCCTTTATTGTAATGTTTTTTTTGTTTTTTTTTGCCATTCATGGTTCTCTTCGTTGTAGAAAGTCGCCCGAAATTAATAAAAAAATAAATAAAAAAAAAATAAAAAAATATTTGTCTGGGATGTAGAAGGCCATACAAAAACAAATGCCATCTTAGAATCGATACAAGTGATCGGAGACAATACATTGCCTCCGTTGTAAACAAATACCCAATGTTTAGATGGATGCCACAGAACGATTTTCCCAAACGTTATTTTTCTTGGTCCAGGTCGAATTTCAACGTAACCCCGACCTCTACGACAAAACGAGACTGTTTAGGTTGATATGATCCCTGTGCCGATAATGTTTGTATCATTTTTACAGTGCTGGCAACATTACACAGCTGTGCAGAGTCTCATATTTCAGCATTTTTAATGTAACATGTGGCAATTTTTCCGAAGAAGGAGAGTGTAAAACGTGAAGAGGACATTTTGTGGAGGCAGATACTTCAAATTTCAAAAGGTTACTACCAGTTTTGGATTGGTAGAGAAAGAGGCAGGCTACCCGCATTTCTATACACTTCATGATCTGCGCGTGCAAAGCAGCGGGTAAATGCTAATAAGGAATAAGTGTGATAAAGAGTTTATAAAAACAAGTTAAATGCTGGGTGTAAGGAATCAGTCGAGTTACTAAGGAACCATTTTACAAAACACACATATGGAGGAAGGCTCTGCCATGTATCACATGTTATTGGAAAAATTATAAATTTTTGGGTTTAAACATTTCTTTAGCAGAACAATTTCATGTGTACTGGGAGGGGAATGGTGTGTAATCAAAGTTGGAAAAAAGTGACAGGAAGGTGCTTTTTAGTATTGGGGGAAATGTATGGAAGGCGGTGAAGAAAGTGGTGATAAGAAAATAAGAAATAAAACTGAACTAGAGCTAATAGTAGTAAAAAGATTTAGAAAGTTCACAGGAGGCCAAAATGGAGCTACGTGGTTTATGGATGTTGCCTTATCCATGACTCGTTAACAAGACACCACTGTAGAATCAACCTTTCTGATTGCATAAAATTAAAAATCGGGCACTGTTAAAGTACGACTGGAGATTTTCTCGGCGTTGTAAATGAATAAAATTTTCTCGGGTAGCTAGCCGAGTTAGTCCATCATTTGACCACGACGTTTCGGCGGTCACAATCTCTGCCGCCATTGTCAAGCAGTCACTTGACAATGGCGGCAGAGAGTGTGACCGCCGAAACGTCGTGGTCAAACGATGGACTAACTCGGCTAGCTACCCGAGAAAATTTTATTCACTGTTAAAGTAAATAATTGTACTCATGCCTTCAATGTGATACTTGTGCCTGCTTAACTGCAAACAAGTGCCTGATCCATGGCCAAGTCGTTGACAATGCAAGTCTCATTTTTTCAACATATTTGAGGTTTTTTCTTTTTTGATGTTTTTTCCTCTTTGATGTTTTAATTTTGTTCAAATTAAAGCAGCTCAGTTCACAAATGAATATTTGAAAATGGCAACAACACATTAAATGATATCTCTGTGTGGGTATTCATTCCTTATTTTAACTAAAATGTTTCTAAAGGAACTTCTGGAAGTTTTAATTCCAATTTTTCTGTCTGCTTTTAAAATTATTTTCTCTTGGATATTAACTGGAAAATATTCTGAATTTGCAATCAATCGATCACAAACCCATTTGAAATCTTCATCGTGTACCTTTCATCTTGTGGCAGCAGATCAGTGTGCTACAGCACACTGGTTGTGAACCAGTGTTGTAGGTCAATACAAATATAGGCCTGTTCATTTGGTACCAAATGCATACCTGCTACTTTTATGGTTTGCAGAAAGGTGCTGTATTTTACGGATGAGCTATGTTATTTTACGGATTTGAAAACTGAAATTCGATCACTTAGGTGAGATCTAATATGGAACAAGGATATTGCAGTTTTATGGGCGATTGTGGTAAGTTTTAGATTTCTTTGATGGCTGTATGTGCCCTTCCAGGGGGGGCTAGGGGGCTCAAGCCCCCCCCCCCCAAAAGCACCATGGCCATCCCCGACAACACCGTTTTTGGGGGACTTTTTTTTGCTCTACTGTTTTTATAAGGGCGGCATTCTGGAAAAATGTGAGATTTTTCCCTTGCCAGAGTCAAGCCCCCCCCCCACCCCACCCCAAACCAAACAAGCCAAATCCTATCCCCCCACCACCAAAATCCTGGATCCGCCACTGTGCCCTTCTATGTGCTATCAAGTTGCTTTTAAAAATTACGCTATATTTCACTACAGTCAATAATTAATAGGTCTGTCTTTTCGATTTTACATCAATACTTTTCTGGAAGTCGAATCAACAATCATTTGAACATCATTCTTTCACTTCCGGATTGTCCCGCAGATGTTGTCGCTGGTTGATAATTTGTGTAGACAAAGATGAATAACTCTAAGAAGCATTTTTTGAGAGGGAAGCATATTTTGTAGAATTTCCGTATATAGTAAATATCAAGAAAGGGGGAAAATTTGTGTGTGTGGCTGTGATATAAACACAGCAGATAGCGGAAGAAATGATTTGGCTTATCACGTTGTGTGGTAAACACATTGCGTGTTTAAAATCAAACTAGGAGAATGACAAAATCAATAAGTTTTTCGCCAAGACGGAAAATTCTGATTCGAATGTGGTGAAGCAGGGTGATTATTCACTTTTTGGTGGAACACAATATTCCACTAAGTGCAGAAATCACATTTACACAGTCTGCGATTACACCATAAACAAGTCTCCCCAAAAAAGTGATCTATTAAACACATGCACATGTACCAACATTTGACAAAATTTAAGATGCCTAATTTTCTTCAGTCAATATTTCTTCCTTACATATCATTATGGATATGAAATTCAGGTTTTTTTGTCAAAGAAAGAAGTCTTAGAAAAAAAGCTTGCAAAATCTAACAGGTAACAATGCATTGTTTTTCCATAATAACTTCTACAGAACTGCCCATATTTCGATGGACTTTATTCGATTAATATATATTTGGTGGATCTCATGTGCAAATATACTTAAACGTGTGTACAAATTTTGGCTGCTGTTCAAACCACAGGCAGTAAAATAAACTGTTCATTCTATAAAATAACTTTATAACCCTGATTTTCTAATGTTTTATCACCATACGTGCAATTGAGTTAGTGATGGTAGCAACATGCAACCAATGAAATTAACTAGGCATCTTAACACCTTATGTTATACCGCGTAAATTATAAAACTAGATCCATTATGCCTTATGCTGTAACATAGCCTGTCAATTGCCATTCTGGTCCAGGCTGCGTTTCTACCTAACGACAAAATTGGCTTCTGTAACATGCGCATTAATACATTCATTGTTTTGCTATCTAATCTTGGCCTGCTGGAGGTACTTATATGCGACTAAAATAATATCAATAATACAATTTTAGATTCGTTGTTGTAAATGCTATCATTGGTGGCAAAGATATTTTTATAAATGGCCGTTGAATGTACTGTCAAAAACTGTACCTTTCGTGTCGCCTTTATGTCTAAAGTAATTTGTTTTTGCATTAATAGGCAGTTTCTATCGGATACATTAGCTAAAAAAAATTATCTTATTTTAAAATTCGGATACGGAGAATTTCACGATAACCGTGGTGCCATAAATTTTTTTAGAGATGTATATCGCAGTTTTCTTTGTTAATAATAATAACAGCATCTTTTTTTTCTGATTGGATATTGGTTTTATTTTGACGATATGTTGATTCGATCAATTATTTCTGTTTTAAAATGGCACATACTAAAACTAATCTTACACATTACGAATTATTTTTAATTTCCTTCGTTTTCAGTGACACCAAATTACTAATGTCATTATTTCATCCTCATGTAAGTAATTCCAAAGTTTCAAGAATCGATCACGAAACAGCGAATGTATCAACGTGACAGAAGCTATGATATAAGAACATAATCATTAGTCAAATTAGTGGTTAGAATGACAATTGACTCGCTTTGTTAGAGCATAACGCATGATGGATTTAGTTTTATTATTATTTACGCAGTGTGGCATAATGTTTTAAGATGCTTAATTGATTTTTAGTTTCACTGGTTTCATGTTGCTGTCGTCATTAACCCAAAGCACGTATGGCGATAAACATTGCAGAATCTGGGTTATGAGACTTATTTAATAGAAATAACAGTTTATTTTACTGGTCGTGGGTTGAACAGCAGCCAAAAATTGTACGCACATTCCCTTGGGTGATATTACTGACGAATATTTGCACTTTATAGCCACAAAATATATATTGATCGCATAACGTACGTAGAAATATGGAAAGTTCCGCAGTCATTGTAAAGAAAATGTATTGTTACCTGTTATTTATGGTAGCTGTTTTTCATACGTCTTTATTTGAGAAAAAAACTGATTTTCTTAACCATAATGATATGTAAAGAAGAAATATTGGCTTATTAATGTACAAAGTTTAGCGACTATTGTTCCAGAGACAAACGGTTAACTGTCTACCAGGGATAAAATATGTCTACCACCATATAATAATTAATCTAATGCATTTCGCATATTAACTTACATGTTGCGATTCAAGTCAATGCTTATTACGTTTAATTCGGGTATTCCATTTATTTTAAGCACTGCGGTCCAGAAAACTGAGTAACAAAAGTAAAAAAATAAAACTGAATCCAAAGTTTTCTGAGATTATTGCAAAAGGAGTGCGCGTCTGAAGTGCACTATGATCGACAGCCTACAATTTTCCAAATATAAAGGTTTTTAATTGTTTGCTCCTTCCCATGGTACATATAAGTCATTAGCTATTTTCCCAGATTTTGACTGGCACCATTAGCTCTAAAAATGTGAAAAACACATCCAAATTGCTCTGGTACTTATTGCGCGATACCAGTTACAGTAAAGAGACAAACGCAGCTTGCTTACAGATATATAATAGTATAGAATAGACTTGAATGATTATTCAGTAAACATTGCCAAGAACTGTTTCTAAAGTTATGTTTGTTGGTGAAGTTTCATACCATTTCGAGATATGAAAGGCCTCGGGCCAGAAGATAATTTGTCTCACATGTTATTTAACATTGTGAATCAAGCAAGAGCTAGAAAGCTGGAACTAACATACAGACAACACAAAACAGATACAACAACAAAGTGATCTACAAATCGAAGGTCAGAAATTATACAACAGTTGTCAAAAGAGATTTAATGTTCAGTTCAATGTGCCTGGAGTTAGGGGGGAAAAAAGATAGGAATATTCTAGGACCAGTAAACTGAAAAGACTGTACCTGATGTAAGGGGAAAATTTATAAAGACATTCAAAGAAAATTTCAGACATTTATGAGAACCAAATTAGGTTGAATTAAAAGAATTTTTAACTGCATCACTAAAATTAAAGGTAACATCAAAATGGTTTGAGGAGATTAAAAAGATGTGTAAGAAGTTGGGATCCATCCAGATGAGATAAAGAATCAAGAAGAGTTTTAAACTAAAAAATGGACAATTGAGGGCTCCAGGAACAAACAGTATAAATAATATAAATCCCAAGACCATCTAGGAACTTCAGTAAAGGAATGAAAAAATTTTGGGAGGAGAAAAGCCAAACCAGTTATTACCTGTGGTCCAAAATAGGGCAAAATCAAAAGAAGAAATATTTATCTTCTTAGCAATTTTTTAGGAAAGCAGTTTGGTTTTAAAAAGTAAAATAAACTAGTATATTCAGGCAGAATAATAATGACTGTTCATTATCAGTGTTATGTTATATTTTTAATATGTATGCGCTGTTAAAAAAGTAGGAAGAAAGTGGAGAAGGGCCATTTCAGATTGAGGCAAGGCAAATAAATGCCTAACCCAAATATTGGTAAAACAGCTTTCACGGTTGTAGTAAAGGTTAAATTGCTGCTAACAAGAAGGACCCTTGGTTACAGAATTTGTTAATAAGTGCAGTAGCTAATTTCAGAATCAAGTAGCCAAGATTTTAGGTGAACACAATTTTTAATTTAATAGGGTGAAGTTGAAATTTGGACAGGCCTTAAGGCTTCTTTTCCATTGTATCAAATTCATAGAAGAAATTTCTATGTTACTGAGCCTAATTAAAGGCTCAGAAGTTAGTTTGTCCTAGCCACCGACACCTTTACCAATGCTGTATACCAGGTAAAAAGTTTATGAATTGAAAGGATTATATTTCTTGAGAACTAGGAGTTTTGGGGTTCATGGCAACTTTAAACACAGCCACCTAATAATTAAAACCAAATTTACAACTGAGGAGGTGTTTTGGTGCTTGTCAAGAAACTGTTCCCTTGATCTTAAGCCATGGCTTTTGAAAGTAAATTTGCATAGTCTTACGGCATGGTGACAGATTTTATGCCACACATTCAGTCTGTTCATTACTATTCCTCTGTGATTGTAAGCAAAGTGAGTGATGGAGGATGGGATTCACCTGTCGTAATGAGTAAACATTTGTGCACAGGAGGGGTTATACTAGATAATGGTAGAAAGAACTATATTAGCATTTGTTGTAACAATCTAGGAAAACTATGGAAAATTCAGATAATTAGGCCATAACAGTGGTCTCGAGACCACCTCCTGTAGATTCTAAGTTTTCTCACGCAATAAGTTCTTCCTGTTCCAGTCCCTAGTTACTCAAGGGGGGCGGGGGGGAAATAAGTGTAGAAAAGGATCAGTTGTTGTTCTGATTTCTCCTCTCATCTCTGTCATTATTGGATATGAATGTCGCTGGTAGTTAAAATGTTTGCTGTCGTCGTGAAATAGATCTGTCATGAACTTCTCATATAGCTTTAGATGATAGAGACACCTTTGGTGTCTCAGATCTTCCCTATTCAATTCCTTCAAGATCACACTTATGCTTTCCCTCCTGCTGTGTGTACTTGTCACTAATGTGGTGGCTCTTACTTGGACCTTCTCCAATGCCTGTATTAACCATTTTGATGAACTCCCATACAAAAAAACATTATTCAAAACAAGATGGCATTGTTGCTTTGCATGTAATCAATTTAATTTCTGGCATATGCGGTTTTAAATTAGGATTTAGGAAACGGGACGTATGGTTTGCTTACCCAATTACCTCCTCAATGTCTTCATCTCACAACAGATTGTGAACTGTTACCCCTACATATTTAGTGGAATCTACTATTGTAAGGACTGTCATTAATTGCATATTCACAACTAAATGGTGCTAGCTTTTACTTACATGCATAACTTGGCACTTTTTAGCATTAAGCTCCAACTGCCATTCTTTGCACCAAGCAATTTTCACAATATTGGCTACCAATATAGTGAAGTCTGCCTGGGTTTTTATTTCACTATAAATAATACCATGATCAGTAAATAGTATTAGATTCTCCTCCATTATGTCACATAAATCCCAAATGAATGTGTGTCAGATTCGCTGTCACAGTTTCCATAGGTGTCCTTGGGTTGGTAATGAACAATCACTGTCAAGAACTACAAACTTTGTTCTACCCTTCAGAAAGTTGGCAATCCAGTAGCATAATTGTCTAGATATGTCATGGCTATAAAGTATTGTAAGTAACCTACATACAGTGTTACAAGCTTTTTAAAATCTGATAGGTAACAATGAAAGAAAGAAATGCTGAGAGGCAATATTGACGTGGAAAGGACAGGTAAAATACACCCAACACTCACCAAAGTTGAAGCGAAGAGGGCAGCAGCAAATCAAAACAACACACAAACAAACAAAATACAATATTTTGGGTGAAAACACCTTTTTCAAGTTAACAGAGGTAGGTGGCTGGGCTTGCACAAGACTTGCATACAACGCAGCCACTCATAGAACGCAATAGACTGTCGGAGGTGGTGAGGGGAGCAATGATAATATAACCGCAAGTATAAGAAAGATTAAAATGGTTGAAAAAATAATGGTAATCTTATATATATATATATATATAAATGTGTGTTTCCATATATTTAACTTTTCAGCCACCACTACCAAGCACAGATCACTGGTCTTTGTGTGTGGAAGTAGCATGGAGTTTCCTGTCATGCGCATCGTTGGCCGAATGTCGATAGCTGTGGGGATGTGTGAGATGATGATTAAAGTTGGCCGGTGCAGGGCGTTTTCATATTTTGCCCAAAAATTTGTGTCTTCTTATACTTCTCTTTCCTGCCACAACTACTTAGCATAGACCATTGGTGTTTGTGTGAGGTAGTAGGATCCTGTCTCCTGTTGTGCACTATGGTTGTTAGATATCGGTAACTATGGGGGTGTGGGAGATATGGGGGTTGAAAGTGGTTGACCTGTGACAATTTCATATTCCTGCCAAAGACGCGTGTGTCATGGTATATCACTTTTCAACGAAAACTATCTATCGCAGATCACTGGCGTTTGTGTGTGGTGGTAACACAGAGTCACCTTTCGATGACAACGTTGGCCGAATTTCGGTAACTGTGGGAGATATGGTGGTTGAAAGTGGTAGATCAAAGATATTTTCGTATTTCATCCAAGGATATGTGTGTCCGTAAATTTTACTTTGCTGCCTGAACTACATAGCGCAGATGACTGGCATTTGTGTGTGGTAATAGCATCGCGTCTCGCATCGTGCATTATGGTTGTTAGATGTCGGTAGCTGTCAATACAAATTCCTTACAAACACGAAGTCGTGGGTACCAGCTAGTAAAAAATAGAAATAAATAAATAAAAATATAATTGAAAAATTTTGAAAAATAGATGAAACTATTGTGCTGCCAGTGATGGGTGAATAGGGTGAGGATGGAAGATACTAATGGAAATTTAGGCTTGGGGGATGTCTAGTCTGCAGGATGTGTTGATATGCCAATTCCCACCTACGGAGTTCAGATTGGGAGGTAGTGTCTGAAAGTACTCTAATGGCTCCGACCGTGAAGCAGTTATTAAGGTTGTGAATACTGGCATAGTGAGCAACAGGGAGGTGCAAGTTTTGGGAGTAAACTGTTTGTCTGTGACCATTCATTATGATGGATAATTAGTTGAGGTCAGGCCAATGTAGGAACTTGGACTGTGGAGGCAGGTGAGCTGGTAAATGAGATGGGTGGTTGTACAAGTGGCATGACCTATTATGGGGTAGGGTTCCCCAGTAGTAGGATTGCTATGGGTAGTGGTAGGTGGATGCATACCGCATGTTTTGCAGTGGGTTCTCTTACAAGGGAAGGATCCAAATAGTGGTTTAGGAACATCAGAGGCTTGATATTTATGTGCAAGTATGTTTTTTAGGGTAGGCGATCTGTTGAAGGTGACTCAGGGTGTGGTGGGAAGGATAGTGGGAAGAATGCAGTGCATTTCAGGAAAGGATCTAAGAAAGTCATAACCCAAACAAAGAATTTGGTTTAGCGATTCCCGGCCAGGGAAAAACTGTGTGAGAAAAACAGGGTTCTGGTTGGATTTAGGTTGTGTCGATGTGGGGGACAGTCCCTGACTCTTGATAGCTCTTTTTGAACTAGTTCTGGAGAATGATTGTGGTTTATGAGTGCCTGCGTCAGGTTGTTGGTGTAGAGATTAAAGGACTCATGATCACAGCAGATGCGTTTGCCTCGAATGGCTAGGCTGTATGGATTGGAACATTTTGTATGATATGGATGACAGCTATCATAATGGAGATATTGTTGTAGGTTAGTGGGTTTTATGTGGACAGAGGTGTGTAAGTGACCATTCTGTACAGAGATGTCTATATCCAGAAAAGTGGTGCCAGTCTGAGAGTAGGACCAGATGAAGTTTAAGGAGGAGAAGTTATTCAGCGAGTACAAGAAGTCAAGAAGGTGGGTCCAGATCATGAATATGTCATCTATATACCTGAATCACACAGTGGGTTGTTGGGTAACCCTTTGAAGAAAACGTTCCTCTAGCCTGCCCATGAATAAGTTGGCATAGGAAGGTGCCATGCGAGTGCCCATAGCAGTGCCTCGAATCTGATGGTAAACCTGAGACCGGAAGGAAAAATTTTTTTTGCTAAGAATGAATTGAGCCAAAGAAGTGAGGAAATGAGTGGTAGTGATGTGGGCGGGGGGCATCTGTAGAGGTAATGCTCTATGGCACTTAGGCCCTGGCCATGATTAATGTTGGTGAAGAGTGACGATACATCAATAGTGATCAGGAAACAATCTGTTGGTAGGGGTGTAGGGACTGTTAACAGACGCTCTAAAAAGTGGGGGGTGTCTCCGACATAAGATGGAAGGGCCTGGGAAAAAGGTTGTAGGTGCTGGTTAACGAATACAGTATTGCGTTCTGTGGGAGACCCAAAGGCAGAAACTATAGAACGTCCAGGATTGCCCGCCTTATGTATCTTGAGCAGAAGATACAGGGTGGAGGTCCGGGGGATCTTAGGGGTCAGAAGGCAAATGGAATGGCGTGAAAGGCCCTGTAAGGGACCTTGGAGACTGAGGAAAGAGTGTATTTCTGTGCAGATTGAATTTGTGGGGTCAGTGGTATGAGGTAAGTAAGTGGAGGTGTCAGAGAGCTGCCTGAGGGCTTCAGCTGTGTAGTCACTTCGACCCATGACTACAGTGGTCGAGCCCTTGTCAGCTGGGAGGATTATGCTGTTTTTATTTTTTGAAAGTTCACTCATTGCCCACATTTCAGTACAGGTCAGGTTGCTGGAGTGGGGGATTGAATTTAGGAAGGATGGTGATAAGAGGGTTGACATGAGGAATTCCTGAAATAGGAGTAGGGGATGGTTTTGAGGGAGGGGAGGTGGATCTAACTGGGATGGAGGTAGGAATTGTTGGATGCTGGGTTCCATGTTATCACATCGGCTGTCTCCCCTGCCTGTAGTGTTGAAATAATACCGCCAGTTGAGTGTATGGCAGAATGAAAGGGAGTCCTTAATATGAGTAACCCGGTCAAATGTAGGGGTGGGAGAGAAAGTAGGACCCTTTGAAAGAACTTATAGTTCAGTTTAGGAGAGGGGGTGGAAGAAAGATTCACAACAGGGATTTTTGATTTCTCCAGTGGTGGAGAATGTGTTGGGGTGGAGGTGATGGGAGTGGGTGGCAGAGGTGCTGGGTGGGGAAAGTTGAGAATATGAGAAATAAATGGCATTGTGGCAATAAGTGGTGGGGGGGGGGGGGATAATGTGTTGCCTGTCATGTGGGTTGGTGGAGATGAAGGCCCAAAACAAAATAGCTCTTGCAGAGGGAAGAGAGCTTTGAAAGATGTTTTTGTGCTAGTTTGGTTAACAAATGGTTGCAATGATTAAGGATGTTATGTAAATAATGAATGCAACAAGGAAATGCAAGGAGAAGGATTTTGTGTAAGGAAATTAGGAAATTTGTTTGGCTTTAATGTTACACTGTTGGAGAACTAGGTGAGTAAGTGCCAAGGGCTGTTAGACTATTGGAAGCGGAATGAGTGGAGTGTAGGATGAAGTTGTGGGGAGCATCCAGAAATATGAAGTTTTATGGCAAGGCCATTTTGTGGTATGTTAAGAGAAAGGCAGTATTGGAGGAATACAATATGAGATCTCAGTTTAGCAAGATGAGTAGCATGGTGCAAATACTGGGAAAGGTAATTCTGAAATAGACACATGGTGGGAAGAAAGGAATTAAATTGAGTGTGAGCGAGATAGATGACAAAAATATAAACAAACAGCGAGTATGGGGCGGTCAGAATGACGGGAGAGCGGGGAGGAGGGACATATATAAAAAGTGGATAATTAATGCTATGAAATATAAGAGATAAGAGGGGAACAAAAAATATATATGTTAAAAAGGAATTAAAAACAAATGAGATACCAAACTGGCGCGGTAAAACAGCCCAGAAAAATTTAATGCTGTTGGGCTGAACAATGGTCACAGGCGGCCGAAAGAATTAAATACATCATAAACAAAACAAAAAAGTAAGAGGCAAAGAAGTGAATATGGAAAACCGGAAAGTAGTTTTTGTGCTCACCGACAGCCGAGTAGTAAAAAACGGCCAGAAGTGAAAGGTTATGTTGGGCCAGCTGTGGCTATGGACAACTTGTCAGTTGAAATATAAAGGATAAGAGAACAATAGTATATATCGTAAGAGGAACACAGATAATAAAATAAGATAATACATAACCAAATAAAATAAAATACGAAAGTAGTGCGGTAAATTGGCACGGAAATATGTACAACTATTGGATTGAATAAAAAAAATCGATTTTGTCAATTAAACAACAAAGAGAGAGCCCAAGAAGCAGAAATGCACATGCCGAATATAGTTTTGATGCTAATAACAAAGCTCCAGCAATAAACAAAATAAAATAAAAATGGCCAGAAGTGAAGGTTATATTAGGACTGTGGTAAAGGATAATATACATAAATAAATACATATCATCAATTTCACAAGATCAGTCCATCTCCTTCTGGGCCAGCCTCTTGGTCTTTTACCCTCCAATTCTTTTTCCAGCCGTATCCTCGGTGATATTGTAGGGTCGATCCGTTTAACGTGTCCTAGCCATCGCAATCTTGCATTGGCAATTTTTTCTCGGAGGGTTTCACTGACTGGGCTCTGCTTACAGATCACTTCATTCCTGATCTTGTCTCTTCTGGTGGACCATTGGTCTCAGGAACTTCATCTCGGCCACCTGGAATCTGTTTTCATCTCTGTTGGTAGTGGTACATACTTCCAGGCTGTACATTGTAATTGGTAAGAAGTATGAATTATACAGTGCCGAGATAGAAAAATAGGAATGAACAGCAAGTAAGGAAGATGGGAAACACGGGAAAAAAAGAAAAGAAAGATAAGAACAATTAGGACAAACACAGAACGAATGCCAAAAGGCAACAACATAGGTAACAATGAAAGGAAAGAGATGCCACGAGGCAATATTTACATGGAAAGGACAGGTAAAACACACCCAACACTCAGCAAAGGAGGGCAGCAGCAACACAAAACAACACACAAACAAAGAAAATACAATATTTCAGGTGAAACCCCCTTTTTCAAGTTAACAGAGGTAGGTGGCTGGGCTTGCGAACGACTTGAATTCGACGCAGCCACTCATAGAATGCAATAGACCGTCAGAGGGGGGGGAGGGTGAGCAACGATAATATAACTGCAAGTATTAGAAAGATTAACATGGTTGAAAAAATAATGGTAATAAATAAATTTAAATAAAAATATAATTGAAAAATTAAATAAAATTATCCTGAATTCACTCATTTATCATATGGCCCGAGCTGTTGATTAAAAGTGCTAGTTGTGTGTAGCAGAATCACCTTTTTCTTAACCATGCTGATTTGATTTTATTAGCTTCAATTCTTCCAAAAAATTCATGACATTTCAATAAATGTTATGTTCTAAACTTCTGCAAAATATTTATGTTCAGGAGGAGGGTGAAGATAGTCACGGGAATGTACAAGGCATACATTGGCAATGAGGGGTAAACAGATATTGATGTAAGAATTAGGAGTAATGCATGGAAGGGAGAAGATGACCATGACCACAAGCTGGCACTAGGGTGTGGGAAGATTTTCTGGCATAGGTAAGGGGTCAGGAATTTGAATGGGTTACGTATAAAAATGATCAATAATTTACCAGAAGTGCTGAAAGAATTTAAAGTTGAAATTTGTAGAGGTGGGTACAGAAAAGGGAAAAATGTGTGTGTGTGTGTGTGTGTGTGTGTGTGTGTGTAGGGAGACTGCCATTGGAGTGTGCACTCCATTGTAATTTAATGGAAATAAAAAAAAAATCTTCGCCACGAAAATGACAAAACGAATTAATTTTTTTTTAATGTAGAAAATGCTAGCAATACAACGCCATGCAGTGTAGTTCAACAATTGGATGTGTACATACATAAAGGGAAAATAATGTACCAAGGAAAATCAAACTACTCAGAATTTAGTAGTACTCGCAAGGGAATGGAATGCTGAAATTTTTTTAAGAAGAACCGAATCTACAGAGAAATTAAAGTGTATAGCATAAGTACCTCACTTAATTTAAACATAGTTTTGTTGCTTACAGGGGTGTAGCTACCATAGGGGTAGGCTGTGCAGTGCACTGGGGCCCCCAAATGCAGTTCAGAGGGCCTTCAGGGCAATTTGGTGACTTTTTTTTTTTTTTAGCTCTGAGGGCCTTCTGAAACTAGATATGCTACTGTTCAGGGGCCCCCAAGCACAGTTCAGAGGGCCCCCAAGCTCAGCTCAGGGGGGCCCCTACCAGCAACTTGGTAGAGCTAAAAAAAAATTAAAGAATTTTTTGCATCAGGGCCCTTGTTGACCCATCTCCAGCACTGGTTGCTTATCCAAGAGCTTTAATGGATATTATTAGATTCTCTTTTAAACCAATTTTAAACATCAGAATTCTTTTCGTGTATCCATTTTCATCTGTCTTTTTAATTTATAGAATATTGTTTAGAATGAATCGCTATAAAATTACCTCAAAGTTTTCCTAGCCAAATATTAAATGTAGTCACAAACAAAAATGTTTATTGAACAAGTCAAACTGCACTTTCTCCTGAATATTTTGGTTTGTTGTTAAGGAGTGCTCACCTTTCACTGACTTATTCATTGTTTCACAAGGTTTTAAATATAATTAAATTACTGCTGCTGCCATCCTCCCTTCAACTTTGATGAGTGCTGGGTGTATTTTATCTGTCCTGCTCATATAAATATTGCCTCGTGGTAGTTCTTTCTTTCCATTATTACCAACAAAGTATACTTCGTTATACACCTATTTATATCTGCAGTACCTGGCCGAAGTCATAGAGAAGCATCGGTCAGTTTTTTCGCTGTTTCATTTCTTGTACGAATAGTGGGCCATTCAAAACAAATACTAGTCTGAACAGAGTATTACAACATTTGCCAGAAGCCAGTATTATCACTTCAAGTTCCAAATTTGTACTCTTATCATGCTCTGACAATGACTGCCCCACACAAGGCAAAGACCCCAAAAGTGAACCTGCTACAAACCTAAAATCAGTGTTCCAAAGACTTACACATGGAACCTCTGTGGCAGACATCCATATTCAGTACATTATATTTGATGTTGTACATCCAATTTCTTCATACTATTTTATGGTACAAAATATGAGTCTTTTCTGTGAGGTTATGTTTATGAAATAAAAGCTGCTCTTAATCAAAAAGCACAAATCATAACTTCTGCTTTTTTATTGTAGTAAACTTCCAGTACTTGGATTACTTAAGAGAAACAAAAATAAAAAAGATTATACAGTAAAAGGAATGTTGAATAGTATGTACATAGTGAAGCATATGCTCATTCATTCTGAAAAATTGAGTTGCAAAAGCAAATTGACCACTGTGTGTGAAGGTCAAAGTGAGGGAGGGGGAGAATTCTTATTTCAATAATAAGTAGTATAAAAATGTCTGGAGTTGTTGGGGAGTGTATAATTACATTGTTATTTACCTATCAATTTGTTTGTTGTAACAGGTAAGAGAAGATTAGCAGCGCAGTTTAATACTCCACTTGAGATGCCATAATTTTAGAAGATGATTCAAAGGTATCTGAAAACAGCCAGCCATTAATTGATGAAGCAGGGCTGAAACGTACCCATGGTAATTTTTGTACTTGTTTTGTATTTTTTAAGCATGTTTTCTGTGCCTTTTATCATATAAATAACATTAAATCTAAAATGATCTTATCTTGAAAGAACAACACAACAGCTCGTGTATAAAGGAAAATATTAATCTGTATTTTTCCCTTTAAAATAATCTGTGTGTTTGCATTACAAAGAAATAATTGTAGGTAACAAATGAGCATTCCTTTATGTGAAAACGCGCTAATTTCTTTTAATAAGCGAACCCATTACATGGTGAAATTTTATGTGTAGTAAATGTGCTAATTGTGATTTGCACTTGCTGTACAATGTCATTATCAATTTTTAATCTTCTAAAATGTCAACAAGCTGGATTAATGAATACAGTGCCTCTACTTCTAAACCATATTGAAAAAGGGATATAAATTTTGTTTAAATTGAAAGAGAAATAGTTATATTACTGATTGTTTTTGGATTTGATTTCCTGTTACATTGTAATATGATTGCTTGAAATGCAAACTAAGTGGGTAAAAGATTTACAGATTGGTCGTATGTTATTTCTGATTCACTGTGTGTTGATAATTCAGTAGAAGTACAAATCTTGTGAAATTGTCTAAGACTTTATTTTAATGGTTTAGTGTGTTCTGACTTCGCTACAATCAGTTGACTTCTAAGTGGCAGATTAAAGTCAAATACTTTTATTTCCATAGAATTATGGTTTTATATTATAGCTTTTATTCATTTTTCCTAAATTTAGGAGATGTTTAATACATAAAATGTAAAATTGTATGTTAGATTTATCAAATCAAGTTTAAAAGTTTAATATTTAAAACAATCCTTTCCTTTGTTTTAAACTGTATTGTGGTATAATTGTTTTGTATAGTTATAAAGCAAAAAGCATTCCATTTTGTCCAGTACTTTTTTTTTTCTTTAAATGCTGTAATTTTTTAAGCCACTTTTACGAGTTTTAATCATGTTTGAGATGACTTGTGGTAAGTGTCTCAGATTTTATGAAAACATTATTTAAATTTTATTGACCATTTTATGTGTCTTATTCTGCCTATGCAGCTCACTGATAGTTGGGAATAGTTTGACACCAGTTTTTCAGGAGCAGAAATGAGTCTTCTCTTTCTTGTAATCAGTCTCTGTTAAGTTAGCTCCATGTGACACTTGACACTTAAATATATGTCACTGCTTCTGTATTAATTATTTTTATATCTTTGAATTTACTTCCAAAGCTGATATGATATAAGATAAACTAAAATATTTTTTCCACCTTTATGGTCATAATTTGAGTGATAATTGGCAGCTTATACCTGGTAACAGAAAAAACTGTTACTTTGCTTTATTAGTTTCTTCGTACTAATTGTAAACTAGTTACTTATTTCTGAATGTGTAACACCAAGACAGATCTCATTTCTTCACCTGTAAAGAGTGACTTAATCTTTTAATGAAGCAGATTTTTGTGATTACTGTTTTTAAGGTAAATTATAATGAACGTCTGAGTAAATTTTGTGATTAAGTTATAAATATTAAACTGTCCGCTTACAGGTAATGGTTTTCTTACTTTAGGGTGATAATTATTTCATTTTAATAAAGCACTTAATCTCAAATGGTAGTGTCCATTAGAAAGCAGTGTTTCGTGATTATTATACAGTAAATTTCCTTCTGCACATGCATTTTTTGAAAGTGCTATTATCTAATCTCGTATTGCCTGGTTTTAGGTCCTTCAAGCTCGGGTTCAAACAGTGATTATAACTGAAGTTACTGTTGAATCCAATCAAAGTTGAAAAAGGATATTAAAAAATTATTTTGCTTTTAAAATTTTTCTCTACAAAAAAAATAAATTAAAGTGGACATTTTAATAAAAAATACCATTGTAAAGATGACTTTGTACGAGGGAGATGGATTTTTCTGAAAAAGAAATGTTTTGATACTGTTTTTCCATTATTTAAAACATTGAGGCGATTTTAAATGTGAGCTTTAATTAGGAATGTGACTCTGTAGTATTTGAATCAAGGTGGGGTTTTTTTTCTTTTTTTAAAAAAAAAAAAGATTAAAAAATGGCTCTGATCTATGATCAGGTTTTTAATGGATGAATATGAAAGTTATTTTGTGCTGATGGAGTCATTTTTTTTTTTTTTGAGGGGATACAGTTATTTTTGTAGATATATAAAAACATTTATAGTTTTGACCCTTCTATTAAAAGTTTTACAAGAGTTTGAATGTGTCTTGCCAGCACATTGTGTGTGCTCTACCGTTCAATACAAATTTAAGTGGGCATAAGACTGTTCATGTTTTATATTCAATATATTTTACTTATTTTCAAAAAATGAATTGGAGGCATTGCAATTGTCTACAGAGCAGGTTTCTGTTATTTCTAGTAGTTACTGTTGGCTGAGATATTATTATTATTATTATTATTTGCATAAATATTAAAGTTATCTGTCATTGTTTAAAGACTTGAAATGGATGATGGTTAAGTATAAAACCAACCCCTCCCAAATAGAGATTTCTTTTTCATATCTTCCAATAAACCTATTAACAGAACCCAAATCCTATGTTACTCAAATGTTAACTTAGTTATGTGTAAAATAAAAGTTTGTATTATATCTAAAAAAAACAAACATTCTAATATTAAGTATAATGAAATCTTTAAAGTTAACTAAGGCAGTTAAAAATTAAATTTCATTGATAGATTTAATACCAGAATTGTAGTTGTACCGCAGATTTCTACTGTTGAATAAAGAATTTCATAACCCTTGAAAGCTCCAGCAGAGAAACATTTTATTTGTTATTAAGGTTAAAATTATTCTGGTTCCAATTTTTGTTTATAAAAAGAAAATTGTTAATAACGAGATGAGGAAAAGTAAAAAACTGAAGTAGAATAAATATAATGGAAAAATTGTCTGATGCTAGTTTTGTGAAGTTGTCTGTTTATGTAAAGTTTCTTCAAACTGAATCCTATTTTACTATTTCTGTTAAATATTTATTTTAACTTTGCTATATGGAATATTAAACTTAATTGCTGCTTAATTTTTAAGACAGTAGATTCCCTCATGCTTTTAAGAACAGTATTCAGTTTGATTGTTGGTTTACCTTAGAACTTATACATTTACTCGTTGATAATTTTCATGCTATAATCATGAATAGGTGTAGAAAAGGGCAATTGCATTGTAGCCATTTGGGTTGGGCTTTTATGAATTTCTTCATAACATACCAGTTGTTATCAAATTGTAGATATTGACTGGATATATCCGAAGAAGTAAAAGGAAACTGCATATGTATTGCGTGAGTGGTAATTCATCTCAAAATATCAAAATATTTGCAACTGAAATTTTTAAAGCACAAAGTGAAACAGTTGTCATATTTTGATACGGGGATACTGTGCTGCATAGATTTGAGAACAGTTATAGTGGATATAACTGTTTTATGCCTCATTGGTACATGGGGTACCAAGAGGCAGCTGAATGGTTATAGTAAACTTGTGGTGGTACATTGCTATATTAACTTCAGTGAAAGGTAATGTAATCCTTTTTCAAAATGTTCATGATTAGCATCTGTAATTGGGTATATTTTGTAATAACTATTTGAAACTGCAGGATTTTTGTATATATATATTTTTTAATCGTTACAAAACTAGTATCAAACACGCCTGTATGTTCAAAATGTTTACCTGTCCTAGTGGCCTTCCACTTTTATAATGTGTCTCTGCTTGGATTCTTTAAGTATTCATGTAGTATACAAAAAATTGGTTGCTTTCCCAACATTGATGTAAGAAATATGATGCTTCTTCTGGAATAGGCATAGTCTTTGTGATGATATAAGTCTGTGGTGCAAGCCTTTATATCAGTTCCATGTTAGTTCTCTTTCCCCCTGACCACTGTTCTCTGTCACAGTGAAATATTATATTTGGCCACATTGTCAGGATAACATTTAAATTGTAATAAATTTAATTGTGTGTACAAGTTTCATTAAGAGTCTACCGAAAATAACTATCAAAACAATCAGGCAGTTATTTTATAAGTTTCACTCTATGAAACTATATTTCAAATGGTTGTTTGTTCAGAAATTACTGCAAATAACTTGTATGTGAAAGTGTTAAAGTGCATGTGCAGAGAGATATTCTTGATTTCAACCAGTAATTATCCTGGTGGTATTGCTGTTGCTTAAATTTTTCTGTCTTGTAATAATTATTACAATACTTGGATGTGTAGAAGAGAGTTAAAATTGTACTTAAAGAACCTTTTTTCATAAGTTCTATCACTTTATTTTTTATTATTTTGTCAAAGATTTTTGCTTTCAAGTGTAAGACACTGGTTGGGGTAAAGTTTGGTGTTTCATTTAGTTAACTAAATCATTTTCAACTAAAAAGATTATAAAATGTTAATTTCAACATCCTGTTTGAAAAATATGTCTTAAATTTAGCAGAAACCAATTGTGTAAAATTGTATTGTCAGTTTACTTGTAATTATTTTGATGTTTTTTAGTCATTAAATGATTTGTTGTTGATTTAAATGTTGTATCACCTTAGTCATTCATTTTATGTGTAATTTCATTCCACACTGAGGGGTTTTAGACTCACTTTTTTCAGTTCATATTCGTGTTACATAAATAAAGTATTTTTCACATTTTGTAATTACTTTTTTAAGAAAATAACTATACGGTATAAAGTGATGACAGTCTTATGATACTGTCAGTTTTCATCCTGTGATCTGTAATGAAACAAACTTCCATGAATATTAATTAGTAGCTCTTCAATTTTCAAAATAAAGGTCATTTCCAATCACGGAAGCAAAAAGATGATTTTCCCGACTCAATGCTACATCAAGGCTAGTATTCTTCAGAATGCATATTTAACGATAAACATGTGAACCAATCACTCGTAAATAGATTATTGTACTTGCATTAAGCATGTGAAAATAATCTGAATAGTCGCAATCAGCTTCTACTTTGTAGTATTAGCTTTCAGTGACAAATAACTTTCAACTCTTCCGAAATATTCATGAGTTGAATAAGAAATTTGACATTTTTGTAATAGCTATTTAAAAACCTAGGCTGGTTACTAAAAAGACATAAGCATCTGTTATGCTAAGTTTGTATCAATCTCAGTGGGTTATTAATAAGGAAAGTACACATAAAATATACCCAACACTCACCAAAGTTGAAGGGAGGAGGGCACCAGCAATGTAAAACAACACACAAACACAGAAAATGCACTGTTTCGGGTTAAACCCATTGTCAAGTTAAAAGAAGTAAGTGGCTGAGCTCGCACAAGCCTTGCGGTCGACGCAGCCGCTCATAGAATCCACAAGGCTTGTGTGAGCTCAGCCACTTACTTCTTTTAACTTGACAAGGGGTTTAACCTGAAATATTGTATTTTGTGTGTTGTTTTATGTTGCTGTTGCCCTCCTCCCTTCAACTTTGGTGAGTTGGGTGTATTTTATCTGTCCTTTCCCTATAAATATTGCCTCGCAGCAGTTCTTTCCTTCCATTGTTATTAATGGGTTAATAATTGAATAGTTTGTTGCAGAATTAATTTGTAGAATGTCAAGTATTTTTGATTTAGCTGATGAACGTAAAAATTGCCTTCCCAGTAATATAATGAAATTAAAAAAAAAAAAAAAAAAATAGTTCAGGCTTGGGGGAGACTATTAGCCTCTTCCAATTAAATGCCATCATCTTATCCTCCAGGTGGTCCGCTTTGTCCGCATGCATAAATTTCTGGCACCTATTCAATTCACTGTATAATGAGTCACCCGTGCTTGTCAAAAGGAAGGCTGGAAAATGGGCCAGGTACACCCTCTTGCCGTCTGCCAATAATAGTTTCAAAGTTTACACCTCTCATTTGTAATCACTTATTTACATTGGTGCCACTGATTCCTAATCAGGTTTGGTTTTTTTTTTTTTTTTTTTTTTTTTTTTTTTGCTGTCGTCGGTCTTCCTATCCTGTGCTAACCTCTTCATTTCTACCTACCCCTTACAACCCACGTCCTCAATTATCTGCTTCATATATTCTAATCTGTCTACCTCTACAGTTCTTACCTTCAACTGTTCCCTCCACTAACAAATTAACCAATCCAGCATGTCTCAAAATATGACCTACCAGCCTGTCTCTTCTTCATGTAAGCTTCTTCCATAAACTTCTTTTCTCACCCATCATTTCCAAAACTCGTTCATTTCTTACTTTGTCTGTCCACCTAATTTTCAGCATTCTTCTGTAGCACCACATTTCAAATGCTTCAAGTTTCTTTCTTTCCGGTATTCCTAAAGTCCATGTTTCGCTACCGTAAAGTGTTGTGCTCCACACAGTTTTAAGAAGTTCTTTCTAATTCCTAGATCAGTATTTGAAACTAAAAGGTTTCTCTTTTTCATGAAGGCTCTTTTTGCTAGTGCTACTCTGCTTTTAACATCATTCCTGCTTTGGCCATCGGTTGTAATTTTGCTTCCCAAGTAACAGAACTCACTCACTTCTCCTATTGCATCCGATCCTATTTTTATATTTAATCTGCTAGTATTGGTATCATTTCTGCTGCATTTCATCACTTTTGTTTTTACTTTGATTTATATTCAGTCCAAAATCTTTCTTCAGTATTTTGTTCATGCCATTCAATAACTTCTCAATATCCTCAGCGCTTTCTGCTAATAAGACAATGTCGTCAGCAAATCGTAGCATTCTGATTTTTTCTCCCTGAAAACTTATGCCACATGGAAATTTTTCTTTGACTAGTCCTGGCATATAAATGCCTCTAACTGATGAAGGTGGTCAAGTTTGAAAAATAATGGAAAAAGTCATCATACGCAAAATATTCTACAAACAGTGCAACAGCTATGAAAGTGGTTTGTACCAGTGTGTGTGCAGCCTTCTGCAATGTTGTTCCAGATGTTAAAGTCTATATTTGAGCTTTGTTTTTTTATTGGCTAACATCGTCTTTTGCCAGTGCTCAGATTGTTGTATAAAATTTGCCAACGCAGTTTATTGCTGAATGTTGTGGCCATTCTATCTGCCGCCATTTCTGTTTTTTGTTTGTTTGTTTAATTTGAAGTGTTGCAGTTAGCTTTTATCTCTGAATATTCACTATCTACTTACAGCAGCAGCTAGTTGATCCAACAACCATTGTGACAAGTATCGCCATTTCTTTTTACTTAATTTAAAGTGTTGTGATAGCTTATGTTTTATATGCATTATTTGAATAACAGCAGCGTACAGTAATCATGATCACTAGGGTTCAGATCTTTATGACCAAAAAAATAGAGAAATATGCGGGCAAATATGATCTTAAAAATGGGTAAATATGGCCTAAAAATGACAAAATATGACCAAACATTTAAATTTACTATACATTTAAACATGCTCAGTTATAAATCATTTATTTTATCTAGTAGTGTCGCTTTGATGTAAACAGCATAGTCTGTGCTAAAATACTCCTCAAAAAATTCTCTTACGTGACTCTGCACATTCAGCAAATTTTATTTTCGGCTTGGCAGTAGGTCTACTCACTGATTCACTGCTGATTTATGACGACTTAGGATATTTCATTGAGATATTTTTTGACACGGATCGACACAGGCATGCTTCTGCTGCATTGTTGAGATTAAAAAGTGGGCGAAACATTACGTTTAGAGAATCACAATATGTATAACCTTAATTCTTGATGCTGATTTCTGACTGCAGTGAAAATTAGTTTTCTTCACCATCTGTATAGCAGAAGTACGGTTCTGTGAATAATTATTTTAATTTCTTCTCATCTATATCTAGCAAATACATGGTACTATTTAAAAAACTACCAGATTTTTTCTCGAAATATGACCATAAATATTATCAAAATATGAACAAAACTAGGAAAATGGCCCGAATATGCATGTATATGCTATATAAAATACATTGAAATACAATCAGAAACGTTTAATCATTATTTAATTCAACATTTCAACTGGAAAAGAAGGCAGGAAAAAATTATGCGTTTTCCTAAAGATCTGAATCCTAGTAATCACCTTTAAATTAATTCTGTAGAAAGATACATAGAGCTTATTCATTCTTTTATTTATTACTGTGGTTGATTAACAGTTTACTGGCGAATCGTATTAACTACTCGGTGCAGTATCTGCCATCTGGTCTAAATTTATCTCCGTGTTCAGCAATTGTAAGTAAGTACAGGGCGTTTCATTTATGACGCGTCTGCGTGCACGGCAATAATCGCCCGGCCTAGCGGCTGCTCGCTTGCCGCCAACTAGTACTGCGCAGCGCCCGTGCTTAGAAACGCCTATTGCCTGCATCGATGTCTTACCTTATAGCATGTGCTGGAAATGTTAGCCATCGGCTTCAATACACACTTGACATCTTTTAAGGATGTTTTGGTTAACTCTCTGCAGTGTTTGTGAAAAAATGTTATTAATTTTACTTCTTATGTTTTCCCTAATTTCCACTTCCGACAATGCGATGCTTCCGTGCTCTGACAATGTGTGGGCTGCCCCTCGGACGATATCTGGCCCATCACAACACAGCAAATGCAATTTTGTTTAAGTGGGCACATAAACAGTCAAAACAGTCGGTACTGGAGTACAGAAAATCCACATCTTATCCACGAACAGCCGCGACATGATGTGAAAGTTGGATTTTGGTGTGCAATTAGTGCAAGGAGAATTATTGGATTAGTGTTTTTTACTGAAATAATTATATCTTCTCGCTATGTGGACAATATTTTAAAAACCATTTTTGAACAGCTGACAGAAGATGAAAGAAATTACAGTCATTTTCAACAAGACAGCGCAACTCCCCATACAGCCGAAAATTCTATGCATGCTTTAAAGCGTATTTACAATGAAAATTAAATTATCAGTCGTCGATTATGGCCTCCACGTTCTCCAGACATGACACCTTGTGATTTCTTTTTATGTGGTGACCTAAAAGAGCGTGTTTATGATTCAAATCCTTGTACGGAAGAGGAACTTAAGGAAAACATAAGAACTAAAATTAATAATATTTCTTCAGAAACACTGCAGAAAGTTAGTTAAAACATCCTTAAAAGATGACAAGCGTGTATTGAAGCAGATGGCCAACATTTCCACCAGGTGCTATAAGGTAAGACATCGACACAGGCAATCGGTGTTTCTGAGAATGGGCGCTGCGCAGTATGAGTTGCTGGCAAGCGAACAGCGATTATTGCCGTGCACGCGTCATAAATGAAACGCCCTGTAGTAGTAGTAAAGTGTGTGTTATTTGGATCTCTTGGTTAGTTCATTCTTTCATCTTCTCCTCAGTTTTTCCTCTGAAAGTAATATATGTAGGAACTGTGATTGCTGTGTGCAGATGTGGCTTGAGGTGTCTGATCTTCTTGCTCAGCTTGCAACTTTGTTAACAAAAGTTACAAGGCTGGAAGCTGCTTTAGGTGATTGCAGCAGATGTGAGTGACCCTGTTGATGCTAGTGCTCTCACAGGTTCTCCCCTACCAATCATCGTACCTGCAGTCTAGGATGAGATGTTGGAATCTATACGGCGGTGACTGGTGAGTGGTTTCTGGACTTCGACGCAGTCGTACAAGTCAGAATCCCAGGTGGGTAAGCTTGTATCACTGTCCAATCGGTTTGATGTATTGTCCGGGTCTGATTCAGTTTCGCAATCGTCATCCTGCAAGTTGCTAACCCCCCAGCCCACTAGGTCTGAGTGACCAAAGAAGGGGATTCTGGTGGTAGGAAGCTCTAATGTTGGGCGGTTTATTGAGCCCCTTAGGGAAATGGGGAATAGGTCAGGGATGAAATCCAATATCCATTCATTGTCCATTCTGGGAGGTTTGATCCAAGATGTGGAACAGGTCATCCTGGATGCCATTCAATGGACGTGGTGTAGCCAGTTCCAGATTGTAGCTCATATCTGCACCAACGATGCATGCTGCCTTGGGTCGGAGGGTATCCTCTCTTCCTTCCGGTGGCTTGCTTAAAAGGTGAAGTCTGTGATTGATGACCACATGATTTCAGCTGAATTAACTATATGAAGCATCGTCGATAGAACTGACTGTGGACCTCTGGTTCAGACCTGAGTCGAGGGTCTAAACCAGAGACTGTGGCATTTCTGCGATAATCATGGCTGTAGATTCCTAGATCTTTGCCCTGCATTCGAGTTGTGCAGGGTTCCCTTGAATAGATCACATGCACTACACATGTGAATCAGCTTCACGGGTGGCAGGAGCCGTGTGGAGTGCATTGGGGGATTTTTTAGGCTGAGGGAGGAAAACCCGAAACTGGGATTACAGTTACGGGTAGCCCAATTAAATTTGACACCATATGTTAGGAGTAGCTTGAATCGATCTCGGCCATTAAAAGTACTCACTATTAACTGTAGAAGTGTTTCTAACAAGCAGCCTGAACTTGAAAGCATTATTAGTGGAGCAGAAGCAGATATTGTATTAGGTACTGAAAGCTGGTTAAAGCCGGATATAAGTTCAGCAGAAATTTTTAACAATAGCACGAACGTTTTCCATAAGGAAAGGTGGCATTCCAATAGATGTGGTGTATTTATAGCTGTTAGTAAACACCTGTCGTTTAACGAAATATATATCGATAACGGTCTGTGAAATCCTATGGATTAGACTCAATGAGCCAGGTGAAAACTTGTAATCCACTAGATGCAGATGTAACTATTGCTGAGGCCTTAAGGAATAATGTAAGTATTATAGCTCGTCAGTTTATGGATCATGCAATGATACTAGGTGACTTCAACTTTCCATATATCGACTGGACTAATTACATCCACATTAGTGGTGGCAGGGATAAAACATCCTGTGGAATTATTCTTCATCTTTTCTCAGAAAATACAGAAGATCACTGCTAGTTACATTCACCGAGCATGGTGGGTGAACGGTTAACATTCTGGCCTCTCATTCGGGGGGACGCAGGTTCGAATCCCCGTCTAGGCATCCAGATTTGGGTTTTTTCCATGGTTTCACGGAGCATGGTGGTGTAACGGTTAGCGTTCTGGCCTCGCATTCTGGAGAACGGCGGTTCGAATCCCCGTCCGGGCATCCAGATTTGGGTTTTCCATGATTTCCCAAATCACCCCAGGCAAATGCCGGGATGCTTCCTTCAAAAAGGCCATGGCCGAATTCCTTCCCCTTCCTTGTCCCCAGTCCTATCCCACCTCTAGTGACCTTAGCCGTCGAGGAGGCGTAAAGCAATAATAATTTTAAAAAATTAACATACTTCTATCCCTGAAATTCACAAGGAGAGCATGGTACACAGAAAGTGATGTTACTGTCAAAAATTGTTTTGAGAAAGCTGGTTAAACAAGATCTACCAAAGGAAAATGAGGTTGAAGTTGGACCTACCAATGAGGAAAACACCAAGCTTGTTGATAGATATCTCGTTTAAATGAAATAATTAGTCCAAGAAGTATCGCTTTCAAGTTTCCCCCCCGCCCAGATACATCAAACTTTATGCAAAGTTACTACATACAAATGCTCCAGCGATTATAACGTGCAACACCTTTAAAACTCTGCTAACTAACTCATCTCTGCCTATCCCTTAAATGGGCATTACAGAAAGTTCCAGAATAATTCAAATTCTTCCAACCGACATTTTTCGAACACTTACAATACTTAAACAATTAAACTCATATTAAAACAATAAGAATTAATACAAAATCATTCACCATTATTATGAAACACACAGAAATGAAAATTAAAGATATTTACAAACAAAATTATCTACATAAACCAGTCCAAACAGTCGCAAATTGTCCTCTAAATACGTTGCTCACATCAGCTCTTAGAATTAAAAACTTTTAATCAATGTTTCATGCATAGTACACAAATTCACAATTAAATGCAAGAAAAATATCCAAAACCATGTTTACTCAACTCCCAGCTTGCTACAAATAATTCTTAAAATCCAATTTCAGTAAAGGTCTGAGGGCCATTATATTGTGTTCCACGAAACCGGTATATTAACACCAACCTTCGAAACGTATAGATTAATGATGTGGCTACCACCGGAGAACACACTGATTACGATGTCATTAAGAATTGTGTGAGCTTGTGTACTGATGATAATGACATTGAAGATGAAGCTAACCAATCACAGGTTTTGGATGCAGAAGTAAAAAAAAACAAACAAACAACAACATTCCAAAGAATGCAATGGAAATGCTCCACCAGTTTCTGGAATACTTGCTTTTTGTTGTTAAAGCAAGATTTGATAAGATTTATGAGCTAGAGAAATGTATATAAAATGCAAAAACAGAAATGCAGAAAAAAATAATGGATTTCTTTAAGTAGATATTGGTGCAAGATTTTTTGTTTTCGTTTTGTAAGCATTGTGTCAAATTCTAATAAATAATACCTATACAATACATAACATATTTATCACTACACATTTGCTGTATTTTATAAACCTGTGTGAGAAAAGCCACTTTTGTACCTGTATAAGTGAAAAACTTGGTTTAGTGAGTAACCTCCATAAGCGAAAAAGAGATTCCGGTACCTTATCCGGTTTCGAATGTATGATGAACTTGAGGAGTTGCCTCTTTGTCTCCAGTTTGTTAGATGACAATTAACTCCTTTCAGTATTCTTCCACACTGGTTGGATGTCCAAACTGTAGTAGTTGCTTCCCTTTAACATTCTGAACTTGTTTTTTTTTTATGTCAGTCTGTTACTCGATTTCATCGTTTGGCACATGTTTACCATGAAGAAAAAGGGAGGAATAGTGCAGGAAGTTTTGGTTTAGAAGAAAAGAAGCAGGGTGAACACAGTATTTAGAAATCATGCATGAAGGACACACACTTGGACATATCAGCAAGATTATACACTCCTGGAAATTGAAATAAGAACACCGTGAATTCATTGTCCCAGAAATGGGAAACTTTATATACACATTCCTGGGGTCAGATGCAACACATGATCACACAGACAGAACCATAGGCACATAGACACAGGCAACAGAGCATGCACAATGTCGGCACTAGTACCATATATATCCTCCTTTCGCAGCAATGCAGGCTGCTTTTCTCCCATGGAGACGATCGTAGAGGTGCTGGATGTAGTCCTGTGGAACGGCATGCCAAGCCATTTCCACCTGGCGCCTCAGCTGGACCAGCGTTCGTGCTGGACATGCAGACCGCATGAGACGACGTTTCATCCAGTCCCAAACATGCTCAATGGGGGACAGATCCGGAGATCTCGCTGGCCAGGGTAGTTGACTTACACCTTCTAGAGCACGTTGGGTGGCACGGGATACATGTGGACATGCATTGTCCTGTTGGAACAGCATGTTCCCTTGCCGGTCTAGGAATGGTAGAACGATGGGTTCGATGACGGTTTGAATGTACCGTGCACTGTTCAGTGTCCCCTCGACGATCACCAGAGGTGTACGGCCAGTGTAGGAGATCGCTCCCCACACCATGATGCCGGGTGTTGGCCCTGTGTGCCTCGGTCGTATGCAGTCCTGATTGTGGCGCTCACCTGCACGGCGCCAAACACGCATACGACCATCATTGGCACCAAGGCAGAAGCGACTCTCATCACTGAAGACGACACGTCTCCATTCGTCCCTCCATACACACCTGTCGCGACACCAGTGGAGGCGGGCTGCAAGATGTTGGGGCGTGAGCGGAAGACGACCTAACGGTGCGCGGGACCGTAGCCCAGCTTCATGGAGACGGTTGCGAATGGTCCTCTCTGATACCCCAGGAGCAACAGTGTCCCTAATTTGCCGGGAAGTGGTGGTGCGGTCCCCTACGGCACTGCCTAGGATGCGACGGTCTTGGCGTGCGTCGCTGCTGTCCGGACCCAGGTCGACGGGCACGTGCACCTTCCGCCGACCACTGGCGACAACATCGATGTACTGTGGAGACCTCGCGCCTCACATGTTGAGCAATTCAGCGGTACGTCCACCCGGCCTCCCGCATGCCCACTATACGCCCTCGCTCAAAGTCCGTCAACTGCACATACGGTTCACGTACACGCTGTCGTGGCATGCTACCAGTGTTAAAGACTGAGATGGAGCTCCGTATGCCACGGCAAACTGGCTGACACTGACTGCGTCGGTGCCCAACCGTTGCGCAGCTAGCGCCCTTCGACGGCCAACACTGCTGTTCCTGGTGTGTCCGCTGTGCCTTGCGTTTGATCATTGCTTGTACAGCCCTCTCGTAGTGTCTGGAGCAAGTATGGTGGGTCTTACACACCGGCGTCAATGTGTTCTTATTTCAATTTCCAGGAGTGTATTATGGTCAAACAGAGGATTCAGGAATCAAATTTTAGCCTGTAAAGCATATCCAGGAGTGGACCTAGGCAGAACATATTGGAAGTGAACAAATTGAAACAATCTAACATGAGAGAAAAATTTGCAGAGGTGATAGAGGTAGCTCCAAGATATAACTATGAAAGCAGTTCAACTGAGGATGAATGTAATGCAGTCAAGATAGAAGTAATCAAAGCTGATAAAGAAACACTGGGCTTTAGGGAACAAACCGCCAAAAAACCTTGGATCAAGGAAGAAATTTTCAAGTTGATGGATCAGAGGACTTACAAATAATCAGGAAGAGAGCAATACAGAAAATTTAGAAATCAAATAAATAGGAAATGTTGAGAGAAATGGCTCCAATAAAAGCAATAAAAGTATAAAGAAGTAGAAAAGGAACTGGTCGTAGGTAAATTAGATTTGACACATAGGATTATGAGACAGAATTTTTGAAGAAAATTTGTATAAACATTAAAGCTGCTTATGGGAAACCTGCTTTACACCCAGAAGGCGGAGATAACTGATGGAAGGTATTCATAGAGAAACTGTATGACTGGATTGATTTGAACAGTAGTGTATTGGAACAAGACGACAATTGATGATTTAGGTGATCCTGTTTTGAGGACAGAATTTGATAGAGCCTTTAGTGGTTTGAAATTAAATAAGGCAGTTTGAATTGATTAGATTTCTGCAGAATTCTGAAATCCCTAGAAGAAGAAGAAGAAATCAAAGGATCATTCAAATTAATATCAAAAAGTTATGAATCAGGAGAGATTCCCATGGATTTTAATAAAAGTATCATCATCTTCACTTTTCCCAAGAATACACAAGCTGACAAATGTAAGAAATGTCACTGTAACAGACATGCTTCAAAATTACTGACTCGAGTAATATACAGAAGAATGAGAAAGGTATTAGAAGGTATAGATCAATTTGCATTAGGGAAAACTACGGTACAAGAGAAGCAATTCTGACCTTAAGATAAATACTTGGACAAATCAAGGAAAGCAAAAATACTTCCATGGTATTTTTTGATTTAGCAAAAGCTTGTGATAATGTTAGATTGGACAAGATGTTCAAAAGTTTAAAGAAGTCGAATCTAATATATAGATATAGAAGAATACTTTATATAAGAACCAAGAAGCTATAATAAAAATAGAGAATCATGGGAGACAAGGTTGTAGTCTGTCTGCATTAATATTCAACTTGTATGTAGAAGAAGCAATGAAGAAAATGAAAGAAAGATTTTAATGTGGCATAAGTGTTAAAGGAGATAAAATCAGTTTGCTATGGTTTGCTGATGACATTGTCCTGTTTAGAAGTTACTGAATGTCATGAACAAAATACTGAAGTAAGATTTTGGTCTAAGTATAAACCAAAGCAAGACAAAAGTATGAAATGTAGCACAAATAATAGCAATAGTAGATTAAATATAAAAATGGGATCGGATGTGATAGGTGAAGTAAGTGAATTCTGCTACTAATGGAATAAAATTACAACCTGATGGCTGAAGCAGGAATTATGTTAATTTAGAATAGCACTAGCAAAAAGAGCCTTCTTGAAAAAGAGAAATCTTTTAGTTTCAAATATTAGACTAGGACTTAGGCAGTACTTTTAAAAAAACTATACGTAGATTACAGACAGCACTTTATGAAAACAAAACGTGCTTTAGGAATATAAGGGAAAAAAATTGAAGCATTTGAAATGTGGTGCAGTAGAAGGATGCTGAAAATTAAGTGGCCAGATCAGGTATGAAATGAACAAGTTTTGGAAGTTTGTTGAATCTAACAGAAGATACAGGGTGATGGTCGTATTCTCAGACATGCAGGAGTAGTTAAATTGTTAGTGGAGGGAACAGTTGAAGGCAGAGGAAGACAAAGATTAGAATGTATGAAGCAAATAACTGAGGACATGGGTAATGGGTATATTGAGATGAAGAAGTTAGCACAAGAGCAGGGCAGCATTTAGGCTTTGTGGACCCCTAGGTTATACATGTGGTGCAGGCCCCCCTGTCGGCAGTGGCCCCTCTGACGAGGAGCTTAAATTCTAAATTTGGTCCCAAAAAAATGTATGGGAGACCTTTTTTTTTTTAGTTCTACTACTTGTGGCTACAGCCTATGTAGCCTACGCTTAAATGCAGCCCTGCACAAGACAGGAAGTGATGGAGGATTTCATCAAACCAGTTGAGAGACTGATAACAGCAAAAAAAAAAAAAAAAAAAAAAAAAAAAAAAAATAGAAGAAGCAAGTGAAAGAAAAATTTGAGTATGGGTTGAGGGTTCAATAAACAACAGTCATTATGCTGCTGCTTGCTGACGGCATTGTACAGTTAGTGAAAAAGAGTGATAATACTGATAATCTACCGGTGACAGGTGTTAGAGAAGAATCTAAACTAAATCCAACATCCACATGTTACCTTGGGAGGGGGTGGGGGGGGGAGAGAAAAATATTTGTTGTATTATTCATGACAGCATGTCGGCAGTGCATTTTAATCAAGTTCTAAATTTAAAATTCCAAAAGAGTCTCAGGGGTTCAAACACCATGAAATTTGTGTGACTTAATTTATGAAATGTAACAGGCAGGATAGAAGCAATAATAAGTTAAACATATTACAAATAAATTGTGTTATTTAAGAATATAAATTACAATCAGTATTTTGCATGACCTATTAATCATATGAAACGATAAATATCACACACCTGAAGTTTTGTGTGAAAATATGCAATAAGTCTAGTTGTACAGTAGATTTAAAATAAAATGAATCTTTCATTCACCATAGGTGAAAACTGGATGATGCAAAAGCACAAAAGCTATATGAATTTGTATATTGTTTCGTTACCTTCCCATTTGAATTTGCTGGTTTCGATCCCTCCTTTTTTCCTCTCTTCCCCACTTGAAATCATACAAGCAGTAGTATTTGTTGGAGGCAAATGTGTTAAACAACAATAAGTAAAAATAAATGCCAAAAAGGTTCGGTGTATTATGCACACATCCCAGAAAAGTAAAGTTTTTCTACGATTTTAGGACTGAAGAGCAATTGCTTCATAAATACCGTACCTTAAGTTTAAATATCATGGCATAGTTTTTGATAATAAAATCAATTGAGCAGGTGTTAGGTGGAGCTTTCAAAATCCTTAATTAGTTGTAGAGAATTAAGAGGAGGCGAAAGAATTGTATTATAAAACCATGGTCAGCAAATTGCTTGAATATGGTGATGTAATAAAGGACTCCCATGTTTGGTATGAAATTCAGGAGCAAGAGAGGTTTCAAAGGTTAGCAGTTAGGTTTCTTTATGGAAATTACTCTAGATTGAATTCAGACACTGATGTGACAAAGCCAATTTTCAAATCTGAAAGACAGGAGTTGTGTGAAGAGAGAGTACAAGACTTAAATTGGCAATGATGTTTGGCTGAATATTGGTAGAAGAGTTAGTAGTAGTACAAGGAAGGAAAGAGATGACCAAAACCACAAGTGAACAATCAATTTCAGGTTAAGAGATTTGGGGGCCAGAATGAATTGCCAAGAAAATGAAAAATTTATGAAAAAATCGAAAAAAAAATATTTTTTTTGTTAAGGTCAAGAAAAGATGTGGTGAAATTTAATTGAAGTCATTTCAGATTATATATAAAACATGAAATTGGAAAGTAAGTATGTAGGGAAATTTCCAATGATGCATGTATTACACTTCGACTAAATTTAACATGCCAGCTGTCCATTTCTTCTCCAAATGACCAACAGAAGATAAAACAGTACATCCATTCTCCATAGATCCCAATAAAAGAGACTATGTCTGTCAGATATGTAAAGGTGTCATTTTACAAAATAGGTGGCACTTTGATGAGTCCATGAGTGCTTCAGTATATTGTCACTTACATGGGGATGTGTGATAATGCATATGGATATGTGATAATGATTGTTAGACTTGCATGTTCTACTAGGTCCAGAAATGATATCACAGTTTGCTTAAATGTTCATTCTGGGTTTATTCACACAACACATACAAGTTATCCATCACCACGACTAGTTATATTATCTACTTTGACCATGGATAAGGCTTATCGTACTTCTTCTCTTCCAATTTCAGATTCTGACCACACTTCAGTCCCGCTAAGTTACACACTGCATTCAGACCTCTAAATTCTTCCGATTTCAGATTCTGACCATGCTTCACTCCTGCTAAGTTACACACTGCATTCAGATCTCTAAATTCTACTGGCTTGTCATTCTCTACGAAACACTTGTCGAAAATAGTTAAAGGACATCATCATATTGCTTTGTGTCCACTCAGTACTTAATTGAAGGGAAGCCGGGCTCACTTTACGACAGACTTTACGACCACATATGCTGTGCTATAACTTTGCCTCTGTCTCACACAACTCCCTGCTTCCGACCACTTACAACAATCACTTTACTACTCTGTGCACTTCCGTGCTCAACAATGGTTCGTGGAACAACTGAGTCTTTACAACAAGCAATTAATGCCATTTATTTCTCAGTTGATCTTATACTTCTCAAATATTTAATTAATCCTCAATATCATCCCAACACTTTAAATGTACAACTCCCTATCCACTCCCTCTGCACTTAGCTTACCTAAATACTTTCGCAGTATAATATGTACACTAATTAAAACAACTGTATTTACACGAACTACCAGCAATTATTTTGTAGATACCTTAGAAAAAGTTCTTTCACAGAGTAAAACAGTTATGAATTAAAAATTCATTTAATTTTTTTCCTGAATTTAATCTCATCTCCTGCTAGACATTTAAAATGTGTTGAGAGCTTGTTGAAGTTATGTATCCCTGAATATTGAACCCTTTCTCGAACAAATGTCAACGTCTTGTAATCCTTGTGTAGATCATTTTTACTTCGAGTGCCATAATTGTATGTTTTCCAGTTTCTTTCAAACAGAGCATATTATTGGTGACTACAAAGGACATTTATCCGTATACGTACTTGCCGACCAATGTTAAAATCTCTAACTTCTTATACAGATCTTGGATGATGTTTTACGGCTAACCCCACACATAATTTTTATTATTCACTTTTGGGCTCAGAATACTTTGTCCCTATGAGTAGAATTCCCCAGAATATTATTGCATATGATGTCATGGAGTAAAAATAAATTAGTTTCCTCATACAAAGCTCACCTATTGCTGAAGTTGAATGAACTCTAAATGTGGCTGCAACCAGTCGTTTCAGTAAGTCGGAGGCATGGATCTTCCAATTTTAATTATGATGAATATGTAAACTTAGAAATTTCACACTTTCTCTCTCTTGAATGGGTTTGCCTGCAAATTCTATGTCCATGGCTGGTGTTAATCTGTGTGATGTATTGAATTTCATATGCTGAGTTTTGACAAAATTTAAGGTCAAGTCATTATCTGTAAAACAATAATTAATGAGAGCAAAGAAATTGTTTGAAATATGTTCGGTAGGGAAATCTGGAGTATTTTTCATTCCTGTGCTTGTGCCATCAACAAATTGGACAATTTGTGTTTTTAGATGTGACAGAAGGTAAGAGGGTAGATCATATAAATATAATGTTCTCCTGTTGATGAAGGGCCAAGTCCCAAAATATTCATTGTTTTTCCTGTTCATGTGCATTTTTATGTGTTCACGCCTTGAAACCATCAACTAGGGTAAGTGGTGGTTTATTTCGCTATCTTTTTTTTTTTTTTTTAATCCATTTACTACTTAGTTCTTATTGTTTCCTGGTTACTATATATGCATATATATATATATATATATATATATATATATATATATATATATATATAGTGGCCTCAATACAGAACCCTGAGCTACTCCACATCTGATATTCACCCACTCAGAAAATAGTGAACCACATGACACAGCATTAAAATTTTCCAGTGGCACTTTCTGTTTTTTAGTCAAAAAGAAAGAATTAAACCATTAACAATGCCATCTATACCATAATACTTTAATTCTTGTATAAGAATTTTATAATCAACACAGCCGAATGCCTTAGACAATTGAGAGAATATTCCTACATATAGTAATTTATCATTTATTCCTTCTGAAATATTGTCAGCGAATATAATTATTGCTTGTTTTGTTGAAAGACCCTTTTGAAATCCAAATTGTGATTTAGTTAGAATGGTTATATTTTTATGGTGTTGGTGAATTCTGTAATACATTACTTTATAAATTTTTGGAGATGGGTGTTGGTAATGAAATAGGCCAGTAATTTGATACAACTTACTAAACCCCCTTTTTAAGGAGTGGTTTAACTACAGAACACATAAGCCTTTCTGAGAAGGTACCCTCAAGATATATTAAACAGATAATTTAATATTGGTAACAATGGAAAGAAAGAACTGCCATGAGGTAATATATATATGAACATTCACCAAAGTTGAAGGGGGAAGAGCAGAAACAACACAAAACAATACACAAAAACAGAAATATTGTATTTTTTGTGTTTGTGTATTGTTTTGTGTTGTTAATCTGCTGGAAATCCCGTTATAACCACCTGAGCATTTGCTCTTAAGAGACATGATAACTTTTCTTATTTCTTTTGAAATAAATAAATTAACGGACACTGTATCCTATTTTTCTTGTATTGGTGGCTTGTATTAATGAAATCAATATTGTGTGTCACTGAGCTACTAGTGGTCAACTTATCAGCAATTGAAAAATTGGTTTCTGCTGAACTTTGTTTGATATAAATGCCTTTACTGACCTGATTTTTTTCTATTTCCTTTTTTAGTATACACCATATTATCTTAATTTTATTGGGTGGTGGATAACACTATGTGTTTGCCATTGTAACATTTCTACCTTCAGCTTTTGTAAGTGATCCTCTTATCAATCATATTATCTTGTAGCCTTTTTTCCTGCTCCATTATTGCAAGATTCATATGGTATGGAACCATTAGATGACTGGTTGCTCAGTGGTCAGACTGAAACTCCCTCATACACATCTTTGTCTTACTGGAATTTTTGTAGACTGTAACTTCACCACTTTGCTTGGCATAAGTGAAATATACTATTTCATTTGATGTAAGCTGGACAGTGTACCACATGTGGCATTGGCTTAGATTGTCTTTTGCTTTAGGATTAACCAGTCTTCAATTTATGGACTCGGTTTCTTCGTGGAATTTTACAAACTGAACTTACTTTCAGAAAATAGTAAAGATGAGTAATAATTGCTGTAAAGTAAAAAAGAAACGAAAACCTTTAAATGATGACATTAGCACGCGAGGTGTATCTGATATTTACCAGAGTTTTAAGGAATTGGCCTTGTGTATGAATACTGGCCAAATGATTTAATACCTCTGTGGCTGATGAGAATTATATGGAGTAAATATATATAACACTAGCTGTTACCCGCGACTTCGTACGCGTGGACTTGGAGTTTCAATTCCAGAATTGGATATAGAAAACTGTAAGTAACGTAAGATTTGTCCCAAACAACACCGAGTCGACATAATATGATGGAAAGCCATCATTATATCATCCTATCATCTAATCTGTCTCATGAAGAGAATCAATTTACAACATATTTAAAAACAGAAAAGTAAGCGAAGGTGCGGGGGTGCGGGGATGTGTGTGTGTGTGTGTGTGTGTGTGTGTGTGTGTGTGTGTGTGTGTGTGTGTGGAGGGGGGGGGGTTAACTGATGGCAGCTTTATTTCAGCTTGGTTTTTTCTTCTTTATTCAACATGATCATCTGAATCATATAATCTAATAGCAGCACATTGTCTTCTAGACCTGCACCTTAGGCCAGGTTTACGTCCGTAAGGCATGACAAAAAGGAAGACAAATTGGTGCCAGAAACTTTTATACAGACACAAATGAATAGTACAGTGCAGAGCAAATTGACTTCTATACTAAATAATAAGTTTTGTTTCTTATCGAAATTTATTAATAAATCAAACACTAACAGATTGCGTGACTGAGCAACCAACGTAACATTACAGACTAACACACGAATCTGTCTGTCTTTCATCATTCGATAAGTTCTTAAAATTTCGTGACTAAAACTGTTATTCATGCCGAAAAAATGTCCTGTGTCCTTCCTACACTATTTCATTGTTAAATTCCATCAATATTGATATAGCCATTTAGTCGTCAAAACGTAACAAAAAGACAGAAACTTACTTCCACATTTATAATATAATAGCTGTTACCCACAACTTCGTTCGTGATTGTAAAGTATTCATATTGACAGCTGTAGACATCTAACCACCATAGTGCACGATGGGAGACTCGATACTATTACCACACACAAATACCAGTCTTCTGCGCTATGTAGTTCCGGCAGCAAAGTAAAATTTACGGATACACACAAGTCTTTGGATGAAATACGAAAATATTCATTTATTTTATTTATTTATTTATCAATCTTGTTCCATGGATCCCTGCTGAGGAAGTACCTCTGGGATGTGAAACATGTCATTGTTGATACATATACAAATAATATGAGTCATATCATAGTAAATATATATATATATATATACATATTTTACAAATACAAGAAATAATAATAAGCATACATTTTTGCAACTGAGTTTTGCTAACGTCATAATGAGTACAATTAATTATTTTCTTCAAATTCTTGAATGGAGTAGAAGGAGTTGTCAATAAGATAATCTCTAAGTTTTTGTTTGAATACATCTTTATTATCTGAAAGCTGTTTTATACGATTAGGTAGTTTATTAAACAGATGTATCCCAGAATAATTAACTCCTCTTTGTACTAATGACAGAGATGTTTGTGTTTTATGCAAGTTATTTCTGTTTCTTGTATTGAAACTGTGTACCTGTGAATTAGGTGTAAACAGGTTAAAATTTTCTATGACAAAGCTCATGAGAGAATATATATACTGAGAATACATTGTAAGAATATTGAGTTTCTTAAAGAGTTGTCTGCAAGAAGTTCTTGGTTTTACCCTACACAGAAACCTAATAGCTCTTTTCTGTGCTATGAAAACTTTTTTACTTTGTGAAGAGTTTCCCCAAAAAATTATGCCATATGACATTACTGAATGAAAATATGAGGAGTACACCTGTTTCATTAATTCTAGATCTGCTGTTAGAGAAAGTGTTCGTATTGCGAAGGTGGCACTACTTAACTTTGCCAGTAGTGTAGTGATATGATCATGCCAACAGAGTTTCTGATCTATTTTAATACCAAGAAATTTTATACTCTCTGTTTCTAAGATTGTGTTGTTTTTATAGTTTATACATATATCTGGCTGTGCATAGTTTTTTGTTTTAAACCTAATATAATGTGTTTTTTCAAAATTTAATTTTAATGAATTTGCCTTAAACCAATTTGCTACTACTCTAAGTACTTCATTTACATTAAATTCTATAGTACTGTTTGGTGTTTTACGCACAGTCAGGTTAGTGTCATCTGCAAATAAAACACTCTTAACTTTGTCGGATAAATTTCCAGGAAGGTCATTGATGTATAACAGAAAGAGGAGGGAACCTAAGACAGAGCCTTGTGGAATTCCATGTTTTATGATCGACCAATTTCGAACACCATATCTCACACACTCCCACAGTTACCGAATTTCGGCCAACGTTGTGATCGATGGGTGACTCTGTGTTACTACCACACAAAAACGCCGGTAATTTGCGATTGATAGTTTTCACTTAAAAGTGATACAACGTGACACATGTGTCTTTGGCAGAAATATGAAATTGCCGCAGGTCGACCATTTTATCCCCCATTTGTCCCACACCCCCATAACTACCGACATCTAACAACCATAGTGCACTACATGAGATACAATTCTACTACCATACACAAACACCAATGCTCTATGCTATGTAGTTGTGGCAGAAAAGAGACATATGCGGAGACAGTCGAAATTCGAAAATATCCTTGGTCGGCCACTTACAACCACCATATCTACCACAGTAACACAGTTTCTGAAATTCGGCCGCTGTTGTGATCGAAAGGTGACTCTGTGCTACTACCACACATAAACACCAGTTATCTGTGATCTATAGTTTTCGCAGAAAAGTGATACACCATGACACTTTTGTCTTTGGCAGAAGTATGAAATTGCCACAGGTCGATCACTTTCAACCCCCATATCTCCCACACCCCCATAGCTACCGACATCTAACAACCATAGTGCACTACATGAGATACGATTCTACTACCAAACACAAACACCAATGCTCTATGCAATGTAGTTGTGGCAGAATAGTGACATATGGCGGAGACAGTCGAAATACGAAAATATCCTTGGTCGGCCACTTACAACCACCATATCTACCACAGTAACACAGTTTCTGAAATTCGGCCACTGTTGTGATCGAAACGTGACTCTGTGCTACTACTACACACAAACGCCAGTTATCTGTGATCTATAGTTTTCGCTGAAAAGTGATACACCATGACACTTTTGTCTTCGGCAGAAGTATGAAATTGCTACAGGTCGATCACTTTCAACCCCCATATCTCCCACACCCCCATAGCTACCGACATCTAACAACCATAGTGCACTACATGAGATACGATTCTACTACCAAACACAAACACCAATGCTCTATGCTATGTAGTTGTGGCAGAAAAGAGACATATGCGGAGAAAGTCGAAATAAGAAAATATCCTTGGTCGGCCACTTACAACCACCATATCTACCACAGTACCACAGTTTCTGAAAATCGGCCGCTGTTGTGATCGAAAGGTGACTCTGTGCTACTACTACACACAAACACCAGTTATCTGTGATCTATAGTTTTCGCTGAAAAGTGATACACCATGACACTTTTGTCTTTGGCAGAAGTACGAAATTGCCACAGGTCGATCACTTTCAACCCCCATATCTCCCACACCCCCATAGCTACCGACATCTAACAACCATAGTGCACTACATGAGATACAATTCTACTACCATACACAAACACCAATGTTCTATGCTATGTAGTTGTGGCAGAAAAGTGACATATGCGGAGACAGTCGAAATTCGAAAATATCCTTGGTCGGCCACTTACAACCACCATATCTACCACAGTAACACAGTTTCTGAAATTCGGCCGCTGTTGTGATCGAAAGGTGACTCTGTGCTACTACTACACACAAACGCCAGTTATCTGTGATCTATAGTTTTCGCTGAAAAGTGATACACCATGACACTTTTGTCTTTGGCAGAAGTATGAAATTGCCACAGGTCGATCACTTTCAACCCCATATCTCCCACACCCCCATAGCTACCGACATCTAACAACCATAGTGCACTACATGAGATACGATTCTACTACCAAACACAAACACCAGTGCTCTATGCTATGTAGTTGTGGCAGAAAAGTGACATATGCGGAAACAGTCGAAATACGAAAATATCCTTGGTCGGTCACTTGCAACCACCATATCTACCACAGTACCACAGTTTCTGAAAATCGGCCGCTGTTGTGATCGAAAGGTGACTCTGTGCTACTACTACACACAAACACCAGTTATCTGTGATCTATAGTTTTCGCTGAAAAGTGATACACCATGACACTTTTGTCTTTGGCAGAAGTATGAAATTGCCACAGGTCGATCACTTTCAACCCCCATATCTCCCACACCGCCATAGCTACCGACATCTAACAACCATAGTGCACTACATGAGATACGATTCTACTACCAAACGCAAACACCAATGCTCTATGCTATGTAGTTGTGGCAGAAAAGTGACACATGCGGAGACTGTCGAAATACGAAAATATCCTTGGTCGGCCACTGACAACCACCATATCTACCACAGTAACACAGTTTCTGAAATTCGGCCGCTGTTGTGATCGAAAGGAGACTTTGTGCTACTACTACACACAAACGCCAGTTATCTGTGATCTATAGTTTTCGCTGAAAAGTGATACACCATGACACTTTTGTCTTTGGCAGAAGTATGAAATTGCCACAGGTCGATCACTTTCAACCCCATATCTCCCACACCCCCATAGCTACCGACATCTAACAACCATAGTGCACTACATGAGATACGATTCTACTACCAAACACAAACACCAATGCTCTATGCTATGTAGTTGTGGCAGAAAAGAGACATATGCGGAGAAAGTCGAAATACGAAAATATCCTTGGTCGGCCACTTACAACCACCATATCTACCACAGTACCACAGTACCACAGTTTCTGAAAATCGGCCGCTGTTGTGATCGAAAGGTGACTCTGTGCTACTACTACACACAAACACTAGTTATCTGTGATCTATAGTTTTCGCTGAAAAGTGATACACCATGACACTTTTGTCTTTGGCAGAAGTATGAAATTGCCACAGGTCGACCACTTTCAACCCCCATATCTCCCACACCCCCATAGCTACCGACATCTAACAACCATAGTGCACGACAGGAAAGACGATTCTACTACCACACACAAATACCAAAGGTCTATGTTATGTAGTTGTGGCAGGAAAGAGAAGTATACGGAGATACGAATTTTTGATCGAAATATGAAAACGCCCTGCACTGACCTACTTTAATCATTATATCTCCCACATCCCCACAGCTATCGGCATTCGGCGAACGTTGTGCACGACAGGAAACTCCATGCTACTTCCACCAACAAACATCAGTGATCTGTTCAAGGTAGTGGTGGCTGAAAAGTGAAATATAGGAAAAAACACGTCTATTTTTATATATATATACGATTTCTGGATAAGAAAGAAAATTTTATAATGGCTTTGAGTGTCCAATGTTAACGGGGCTTCTTATCAGCTTTTTCTGTGAAAATGCTTATATTTGAATGGCACTCAAGAATCACAGCACATAAGAAAGGTGTAAAATAGAGAATTTTGTTTCAAAAAAAAAGTGAAGATAAAAGAACTTCTAATTGGAGATTGTTTCTAGTACACTAAAAAGAAGCAAAGGATAACAGTAACATCATTCTGTACAGAAATATAAATGATCTGGACTTGGAACGTAGAATTCTAACAGTGCTGCCAGCCAGAGACAAAATTTCCGTAGATTGGGTACAAAAATCCGGAGACTCGCTAGCTAAAAGACTAAAACAATAATTACTGAAGAGAGTGTCAAAATTAAGAATACTTTTTATTTCAAGGTCTTTAAAATTCGAAACACAAAATAATATTCTACATTGAAAGTAAGAAATATCTCTGAACATGTTTTATACATTGTCACTTTAATCGATGCTACTGCTGTATCTACTCTTTTTTTTGGGGGGGGGGGGCTATACATTATCTATTTTCTTTGTTGACATTAAATTTAGCATATCTTAGGTAACAGGAAATGTTAAATACTGCGAACAATTTGACTCTCGGATATTGATTAAGCCGTCTCGGAAGTCACTGCTTCGTAATCCGTGCCAACGAACGTGTCACCGTGCATAAAGATTTTTTTTTAACTGCTTAAGGTCTCTTAACAGCGAGGTCTTTAGAGACGGGAAAGGATGGGGGGCAAGGAATGGGAAGGAATTCGGCCATGGCCTTTTGAAGTAAGCATCCCGACATTTGCCTGGAGTCAGGCCCGCCGCTAGCTGTTTGAGCACCCGCGTGCAATACCGATTATGCCGCCCCCTATCTAACTACAGCCAGTGATGGATCTAGGAATTTTCGAACCGGGTCAAAAGAATGTGAGATTGCCGCCCCTTCAAACATTAATTGCCGCCCCTTCAAACATTAATTGCCGCCTCTTCAAACATTAATTGCCGCCCCCATTGTTGCCACACCGAGTGTTGCTGGCCGCCTGAAGCAGCTGTTGAACTTAAAAAAAAAAAAAAAAAAAGGTCGCCCGCTCCATAATAGGCTGCAAATTTCGTCACGGTGACAATGGAATGACAACTATCCTGGGGCGACGACTGTCGATTTGCCACCCCCCTCGCCCTGCCGCCCGCGTGCGGTGCACGCCTTGCACGCCCGCTTACGGCGGCCCTGCCTGGAGTGATTTGGTAAATCATGGAAAACCCAAATCTGGATGCCCGGACGGGGATTCGAACCGCCGTCCTCCCGAATGCGAGGCCAGAACGCTAGTACATAAAGAGAAAAGAGTGCGCCGATAGTTCTTTTAAGATCTATAAAATCTATAATCAAACAGAATATGAGCTTTATTTCAACCGTTCGTTCACACGAGTCGTTGCAAGGAAACGACTAACAGTTATTGACAATTCTGCAATGCATTAACACTATACGCTCGAAGTTTAACAAAACACAAATATTCGGAAAAATCAACAAATATCAAAAATCCGTAGATATTTTAACAAAATCCGAAAATCCTAAATTTTTATAAAAATCCGTAGATCTACGGATAAATCCGTAGAAATGGCAGCACTGAATTCTAAGTACATGGAATATGGTTCATAGGCCATTTCCCACTGTAGATCATTGTGACTTATGGTGAGTGTGTTACCTCATTACCACAAATTACTTGCTCTGATTTTTAGCTGTCCACCACAATGTATTTTCATGTTTATGTACTTATTTTGCATTACTTTTATTAGAAAAATTAATCAGTAATTAAGGACAGAGAGTATGATCTTTTTATATATCCACTTTAAATTATTGAATAAACCAGAAGAAGTTCATTTATGTAAGTTAAATGTCATCAGGATCTTACAGTCCCTGCAACTTCCTCCAGGATTCATGGAGGTAGAGCTCCGCATTCCCATTGTAACCTTCAGCGCTAGTGGGGATGTAATGGGGTCAACACCGTGCTGCTGCTGTTATTTACCTTCTCCCGAAGTTACCTCCATGGTAATCATCAGATATGAAGCTAAGTGAGCCCTGGTGAGCCATTGGGGGATCAAATACCAGTCATCTGGGCCACAGTTAGACACCCTACCACTTGAGCCACAGGTGTGTTAAAAACGAAAATTAATGTAAGTCTCATTTATACAGTAACAGCAGTATTGCTGTCAAAATAACATTATAAATATTGGCTTAGTAATTTTGTTTGCTTATTGAAAAAAAAACTTATTTTAATCTTGAACAAATTTTAGAGTAAATCTTCAACATTGGAAGGGGATGAACATCATAGACAATGTGTGCACATATTGTAAGCTATGGTCACGTGAAAAACATGTTGTATATCTTATATATAAAAATCAATGTTTGTGGGTTTGTTCGTCTTCTATGCATTCCTATACCATTTATCAGATTGCAATGAAACTTTGGAGAGTTTTCGAGTGTGCGTCTGCGGAGGTTCCTGTGAAAAAAAAAAAAAATCAAAAAAGTCACCCCCTACTCCCAATAACACCCCATAACTTAGGCAAAACCACATTTTTTATCTGATTTAGATAGGAATTTGTACACTTATAATTTAAAACAAACATAAAAATGCTGCCTACATACGGTTTCCGAATATTAATCCCCTCGCCCCCTTTCCACCCCCATAATTTAGGCAATACCACATTTTTTATCCGATTTAGATAGGAATTTGTACACTTATACTTTAAAACAAATAGAAAAATACTGCCTACGTATGGTTTCCGAATATTCATCCCCTCTCCCCCTTTCCAACCCCATTACGTTTTTACCCCATAATTTAGGCAAACCACATTTTTTATCCTATTTAGATAAGAATTTGTACACTTATACTTTAAAACAAACAGAAAAATACTGCCTACGTATGGTTTCCGAATGTTTATCCCCTCTGCCCCTTTCCAACCCCATTACGTTTTCACCCCATAATTTAGGCAAACCACATTTTTTATCCGATTTACATAAGAATTTGTACACTTACACTTTAAAAAAGAGAGAGAAATACTGTACACATTAATTTCACAAAAACTCAATCCCTCTCCTCTCTTTCCACCACCTTAATTACCCCCTCTTCCCCATAACACCCCATAATTTAAACAAACCCGCAAACCGTTCGTCCGTTTACGGTGAAGCTTTGGTGAGTTGTCGACGGGATGACGGAGAAGGTTCCTGTCAAAAAAAAAAAAAAAAACCCACCCCTCCTCCCCATAATTTAGACAAAACCACATATTTCATCAGATTTCAATGGGAATTTGCATACTTATACTTTGAAACAAACAGTAAAATACTGCCTGCATATTTTTTCCAAGCGCATCCCCTCTCACCCTTTCCAACTGAAAATGAATGAAACAGCAGTTTAAAATTTATATGTAAATATTTTTTCATTTAATCTATGTGCCTACTCAAGTCCAGCAATAGTGAAGCATTGCCGGGTCAGCTAGTCTTATATATAAAAATCAATGTTTGTGGGTTTGTTCGTCTTCTATGCATTCCTATACCATTTATCAGATTGCAATGAAACTTTGGAGAGTTTTCGAGTGTGCGTCTGCGGAGGTTCCTGTGAAAAAAAAAAAAAATCAAAAAAGTCACCCCCTACTCCCAATAACACCCCATAATTTAGGCAAAACCACATTTTTTATCTGATTTAGATAGGAATTTGTACACTTATAATTTAAAACAAACATAAAAATGCTGCCTACATACGGTTTCCGAATATTAATCCCTCGCCCCCTTTCCACCCCCATAATTTAGGCAATACCACATTTTTTATCCGATTTAGATAGGAATTTGTACACTTATACTTTAAAACAAATAGAAAAATACTGCCTACGTATGGTTTCCGAATATTCATCCCCTCTCCCCCTTTCCAACCCCATTACGTTTTTACCCCATAATTTAGGCAAACCACATTTTTTATCCTATTTAGATAAGAATTTGTACACTTATACTTTAAAACAAACAGAAAAAATACTGCCTACGTATGGTTTCCGAATGTTTATCCCCTCTGCCCCTTTCCAACCCCATTACGTTTTCACCCATAATTTAGGCAAACCACATTTTTATCCGATTTACATAAGAATTTGTACACTTACACTTTAAAAAAGAGAGAGAAATACTGTACACATTAATTTCACAAAACCTCAATCCCTCTCCTCTCTTTCCACCACCTTAATTACCCCCTCTTCCCCATAACACCCCATAATTTAAACAAACCCGCAAACCGTTCGTCCGTTTACGGTGAAGCTTTGGTGAGTTGTCGACGGGATGACGGAGAAGGTTCCTGTCAAAAAAAAAAAAAAAAAAAAAAACCCACCCCTCCTCCCCATAATTTAGACAAAACCACATATTTCATCAGATTTCAATGGGAATTTGCATACTTATACTTTGAAACAAACAGTAAAATACTGCCTGCATATTTTTTCCAAGCGCATCCCCTCTCACCCTTTCCAACTGAAAATGAATGAAACAGCAGTTTAAAATTTATATGTAAATATTTTTTCATTTAATCTATGTGCCTACTCAAGTCCAGCAATAGTGAAGCATTGCCGGGTCAGCTAGTCTTATATATAAAAATCAATGTTTGTGGGTTTGTTCGTCTTCTATGCATTCCTATACCATTTATCAGATTGCAATGAAACTTTGGAGAGTTTTCGAGTGTGCGTCTGCGAAGGTTCCTGTGAAAAAAAAAAAATCCAATAAGTCACCCCCTATTCCCCATAACACTCCATAATTTAGGCAAAACCACATTTTTTATCCGATTTAGATAGGAATTTGTACACTTATAATTTAAAACAAAATATAAAAATACTGCCTACATACGGTTTCCGAATATTAATCCCCTCGCCCCCTTTCCACCCCAATAATTTAGGGAATACCACATTTTTTATCCGATTTAGATAGGAATTTGTACACTTATACTTTAAAACAAACAGAAAAATACTGCCAGCATATGGTTTCCGAATATTCATCCCCTTTCCGCCCCCGTTACGTTTTTACCCCATAATTTAGGCAAACCACATTTTTTTATCCGATTTAGATAAGAATTTGTACACTTATACTTTAAAACAAACAGAAAAATACTGCCTACGTATGGTTTCCGAATATTCATCCCCTCTCCCCCTTTCCAACCCCATTACGTTTTTACCCCATAATTTAGGCAAACCACATTTTTTATCCGATTTAGATAAGAATTTGTACAAATATACTTTAAAACAAACAGAAAAATACTGCCTACGTATGGTTTCCGAATATTCATCCCCTCTCCCCCTTTCCAACCCCATTACGTTTTCACCCCATAATTTAGGCAAACCACATTTTTTATCCGATTTAGATAAGAATTTGTACACTTATACTTTAAAAAAGAGAGAGAAATACTGTACACATTAATTTCACAAATACCCAATCCCTCTCCTCTCTTTCCACCACCTTAATTACCCCCTCTTCCCCATAATTTAAACAAACCCGCAAACCGTTCGTCCGTTTACGGTGAAGCTTTGGTGAGTTGTCGATGGGATGACGGAGAAGGTTCCTGTCAAAAACATTTTAAAAAAACCACCCCTCCTCCCCATAATTTAGACAAAACCACATATTTCATCAGATTTCAATGGGAATTTGCACACTTACAAACAAACAAACAGAAAAATACTGCCTGCATATGTTTTCCAAAGCGCATCCTCTCTCACCCTTTCCAACTGGAAATGAATGAAACAGCAGTTTAAAATTTATATGTAAATATTTTTTCATTTAATCTATGTGCCTACTCAAGTCCAGCAATAGTGAAGCATTGCCGGGTCAGCTAGTCTTCCTGATAAAGCCTGATGATAACATTGTGAAGAGTCAAGTAACTGAAGGAATAAGTGATCATGAAGCAGTTCTGGTGGACATTAGATCATTCAGTAAACCAGTGGCGAAAATTGATGTGGAAATTAAGTGCAATTATAAAAAGGCACAATTTTCAGAAGCGATATTACAGGGAAAGCTCTTTTAATTAAACAGCAGTGGGGTGCATGCTCCAGTAGCAATTTCCCACACACCCATTTGTTTCCCAAAAATATATAATTCATTTAATATGTTTCAGAAAATGGAAGGATGCCATCTTTGCAGTGGAGTTGAAATGGGAAGACTTCAAAGAGGTAATAATAAAGGGTGAAGAAATTTTATTCCAAAAATAATAAAGAGATGAACAGAACCTACATACTACAATAGGGAGGTGAGGAGGTTAAAGAGGCTGGTGAAAGAGAACATAACAGAATTATCAGACAGCAAGGCAGTAGTGAATACTAGAAACAACTAAACAAGGAATTAATAATGGTACAGAAGGTGGCTAAAGAATGGTTTATGAAGAGTATTTTTGGTGCAGGGGGACCAGTGGTGTAGCTAGGTTGACAAGGGCCCCAGTGCAAAAAAGTATTTTGAGCCCTCAGGCCAAATGGGCGACCCTTTTTTTTTTAAGCTCTATCAAGCCTTGTGATATTTGCTGAGGCCCCCTTGAGCTGCGCTTGAGGGACCCCTAAGCTCAGGGGCCCCAGTGCATGGCACCACCTAGCCCCCTGATAGCTATGCTCCTGAGGGGGTCCACTGATGGATGAATCTAAAAATTCCTATAGCTATATTAGAAAACTGAAGGGAAGGGATTTTTATGAGACAATTATAGATAAGGATGATGACTAAGTTAATGAAGATTTGAAAAAGGCAATGATAATTAAGTAATTGGTTTAGTGATATGATTAGGGATTTTGATTCAGGAATGGGAGAATGTAAATCGAAGAACAAACTTATCCCCACAATTAGAAATGAGCAGATTAAAAAATTTGAAATTCATCCTTAGGATATCATGAAGGAACTTAAAAAGTATAATGGGTGGTATAGACAATATAAAAGATTATAAAGAGATACTAGGCTCTGACATTAAACCTTATCTTGAAATATTATTTAGATTGAGTCTGGATACTTGCTGCTTCCCGGAGGACTGGAAAAGTGTGAGAGTAGTACTGGTACATAAAGGAGGGGTGATAAACAGGACCAAAAATTACAGGCCAATCAGTTTAACATTAGTGATAGGTAAATTAATGGAGGGATTGTTATTCAACCACATCAAAAATATTTCTTGGGGAAAATAAGTGGTTTTCAAATTAAGAATGTGGATTTTTTTCTTCTTCTTTCAGTCCCTATCCAATCCGGATGTCGGCAACCATGTTGGCTGTTTTGTCTCTCCTCATTAACAATCGGATTAACTCCATAGTTTTCTTGGTCCATGTTCTCAGATTTTTTAGCTAGGAAGTTCTTCTCTTAATTGCAATTCTCTTTCGTGGTATTTTCTCCTTAGAGAACAGACTGCAGGAGTTTGTAACTGCTATAGTTCCTAATGATGTGTCTGCAGCTTCCATATTTTTTATGATGGTCAATATTTCTTTTTTTTTTTGTGTAGCACTTCAGCATTTGTGGTTTAGTCTGTCCATGGTATCCTCAATATTCCTCAATAAAGACACATTCTAATAACTTCTAACCTTTTACTAATTGTTTCTGTTAATGTCCATGTTCCAATACCATATGGGCGGACAGAGAACATGTAGCAGCCAAGAAGACTAATCTTTGTGGTAATTGATAAATTACAACTTTTAAAAAGAGTTTTCATTGTGTTGAAAGTAGCCCTGGCTTTACCAATACATAACTTTACTTTATGAGATGGATGCCATAGGCTATTTACAGTGGTGATTTATACCTTGGTACACATTCAATCGCCTTCTCGTTGATCATAATATGACATTGGGATTGAATTCTTATTATTATTATTTGCCAGTCACCATTGCTTTTGTTTTATTTATATTAATATCAAGTTGATATTCATAGCTGCTTTGTAACACTCTATCCATAAGGTATTGTAAACTTTCCTGACTCTCTGCAAAAATGACTGTCATCCGCGTAGCGAAAATTGTTTACCCATTTTCCATTCAACAGCACTCCTGTCTCCACATCACACAATGCCTCCCTAAAGTATCCTCTGAATAGATGTTGAATAATAAAGAGGACACCACGAATAATTTTTACTTCATCCGTATTTTCTACCTTCAGTCTCACATAAGCAGACTGGTTGCAACACAGATTAACAATAGTTCTCAAGTCTTTGTCACCAAAACCAATGCTTTTTTTAATTTTCCATTGCTTTACTCTGTCAAAGGCCTTCTGATAATCTATAAAACGAGTATAGAAATCACAATTTTTGTCTCTGCAGCACTGAAATATTACTTGGATGCTGAAGGCAAGGATATTCATATGAATCCCATTTAGTGGTAAATGTCCAAGATATTTAGGATGAAATAAACAAGTGAGACCAAACTGATAGTGTAGTTCTAGGTCTTTCAAAGAGTGAGCCATAAAATGTTGCTAAATAAGGTAAAAAATATTGGACTGCATGAAAAGTTGATTATCTGGGTAGAAGAATCCTTTAAAGGTAAAAACCAAAACATTAGGGTAGGAAACGCTATATCAAACAAAATGGGAATGCCACTGGGTAGCGTGTTGGGACCATGGAGGAAGGAATATATGGAGACGAGATAACGCGAAATCCGTGAAACCTCGTGAAAAAACTGTGCCTGCGCAGCGGACATCGTAGGAGTACCAAAACATTGGGCTGTTTGCACTGTGTCAGCTGCTGAGAATATTTCATTTTCTAATATTCTTAAGTTTTCTATAATGCCAAGTTGTGATGCATATGGTTGCACAAACAGACGAGATAGGAAAAAACCTGGAATAGCGTTTCATAAGTAAGTCACATTGTAATTATCGTTCTTGAAGTATCTGACAGGCAACCGCAACATTAGTGCCATTCGCATATAAATTTATTCATTGCTCTCAATAGGATCATATTATTCTCAAATTTTTGTTGGTGTAGTGTAGACAATTAGCATATGTTACTATTTTGCACCTGAAAAACTAGCCTTATTGTAGACAAATGTTGGAAATTTAATTTAAACGGGTCATGTTTACATCGCGACGCAGTGAATATGGTATTCTGCATGCATTACTCACGTTTAAGTTACACTGAAATTGCACGATGAAATTAATCGTGATAATTTGTGCTGTGCGAACTACTAAACGTGATGAAATAAACTTTGTTGACGGAAATGTAGTTCGCGATGCATTTCTTGTGTTTAGATGTGTCTACATAGTTTGGTTTTGTAGCGGCAATATTAATGGAAATGTTAGGAATGAAGAGAACAAACAATTTATTTATTATTAGCTGTTAGCTTCTGATTTTTGAATGTACTGATTTTTCTAGCAAAATTATATAGGCCACTACCAGTACAATTTCTTCTAAGTAAGATCAGAAACTATGAGGTTTTATGAAGTATTAATTTTTTTAAAGCTCTAAACATTGACTTATGCTTTTTTTTTTTAATTTCAGATATGACTTGTTTCTGTTTGTAAATATGTCTACAAGTATATTTCTAGATTTTGAAATCTTCCTTGTCAATTACTGAAATAGAATGTGAAAATATAACCTATTTGAACATCAAGCAAAATTTAAGGACTTTAGAAAAAACAGTTTCTTATTCAAGTTAAAAAGAATTACCTGCTCATTAAGTTACGTCCGAATTCATCATCAAATATGGATATGGCGATAGTTTATTTCTGGTCCAGGCCGCATTTCAACCTAACCACGTCAATTTTAAGGTACAATATCTCGAGAACTAAGCGAGATATCAAAAAAATTTATTCTTTACTTTCAGTTTCCCTCATCGAGTTACATAAGAATTCATCATCAAATTGCGGCGCCCGGTTATCGTTGAATCCCCCCATAACTTAACAACCTCACATATGAGACAGTATATCTCACGAACTAAGCGAGATATCGAAAAAATTTATTCTTTATTTTCGATTTGTATCGTCGTGTTACATAAGCATCTATCACCAAATTTGACTTTGGAGGACACGTTTCTTCTGAATTTCAACCAGAAACTCCACTCTTTTGAGACAGTATATCTCGAGAACTAAGCATGATATCAAAAAATTTTATTCTTCATTTTTGATGTGTCTCGTCGAGTTACATAATAATCCATCATCAAATTGCGGTGCCACGGTTGTCTTATGATTCCCTTGAGGTTTTTGTGCATATTTCCGTGTTTCTCTGGTCAAGGAATATGGCGGCCTCCCCTCCCCACTTGTTTCCACCCGGTTTCACTCTAGTATGTGGCGAAGGTCCCTTGCGTCGTCTCCATATATTCCTTCCTCCATGGTTGGGACCATTGCTCTTCATTATTCTATCGTTATTGTGTACTATAGTGCGCGTCACGAACGATAGCGGCCCAGTTTAGCGAGGCTCTGCGCATGTACGTCACCACTATGCCAGCAGCGAATCGGATTCAGTAACAATCCAGAGCCTGTCGTGGTAACACGAGTGTCGAATGTGCTGTTTTTGTGATGTAAACGGTTGTAAATCAGTGAGCATTGCAATAATTCCTATTCTAAATAATGGAAGATGAGCAGCATAAGCATAAGGTTCGGCATAGTCAAAGCAAAATCCAAGTTTTTAAAGTATATAAGCATTTTAAGAGCGAAGCAGACGCGAGAGGGCCGATCTGTGACGTTGCCAAAGCTCAAGAGAGAACTGCTAAAGCGTGTGATACTAGTCTTAGAACTGTACTGCTAATATTTAAACGCGGCAGCATCGGATATTCTACGTCAGTCCTGTTTCTCTCTCTCTCTCTCTCTCTCTCTCTCTCTCTCTCTCTCTGCGTGACCCGCCATCGTTCATGAGGCGGACTATACCAGAAGTTAAGTTGTTTGTGGGTGACATAATGTTATATTCTGGGATAAAAATTGGAGAAGACGGTGAACAGCTCCAGTGTGATCTGCGCAGAATATCTAGCTGGGTAGATCAACATGGTATGAAGATAAATGCAAAGAAAAATCAGCTTGTTAGGTACACAGATAAAAAACTAAAGGTTGATTATGATTATAAGGTGGTTCATCAAATTCTCGTTGAAGACCTGAAATGTGAATGGCATAATATTTTATAAAACACAACTAGACCGATTTTGGATATCAAATACAGGAGTTGGAGGAGATGCAAGGAAGTCTCATGTTAATGCACCTATTAGGCTCTACGGGCTCCCAAAGGTACACAAGCTTTTTTTCCTCATGAGGCACATAGTAAACAAAATAGGTGCACCCATGTACAGTCTTGCAAAGTATGTGACATCTGTCATGAGTCCATCAGTTGGCAAATGTGAGCACCACTCCAAGAATTCAGCTCAGTTCTTTGAACATCTCCAACAATTGAGATTTTCTGACTCTGATCTCATCGTAAGTTTCAACGCCGTATCTCTTTTCACCAGAGTTCCTGCTGAGGAATCACTTGAGCTAATCCACAAGAAATTTAGGCCTGAGTTCAAGAAACTGTTCAGTTTCGTTCCAACATCATTGTATTTTCTTTTTGACAGTACTATGAACAAACTGGTGTTTTAGCTACGGGCAGTTCACTGTCACCAACATGGAGCATTTTGAAGATAAAGTACTGGAATCGGCAGAATTAAAACCGTCAGTTTTCTACAGATATTTGGATAACACATTCGTCATTTGGCCACACGGAAAAGAAGAACTTTAATCATTTGTGCTTCAGCTGAACTCCATCCACAGCCAAATACAACTCACCATCGAGTGGAACACAACAGTCAACTTCCCTGCTTGGATGTGCTGGTAAAGAGGAGACCAGACGACACCTTCAGACATAGTGTTTACCGAAAGACTACTCACACGGGCCTATATTTGAATGATTCCAGCAGTCGCCTTTCATCACAGAGGGAAGGAGTGCTCAATACATTTACTCACGGGGGGGGGGGGGGGGGGGAGGTGGTGATTTCTGACAAAGACAGTCTGTCTGCAAAACTAACAAACCTCAAGAACGCATTACAGAATATTGGCTACAACAACCACCAAATTTGGCGCGCCTACAGGCAGAAGACCACTTGAGAACCAACAGACGATGAGGACAAAACAAGAGAGACAGCCTTCTTCCCATATGCCGGCAATGTATTGAGCCATGTTGGCAGAATTCTAAGCCGACGCAACATCAAGTGCGTTTAGCGTCCGCCAGCCAAAACTAAAACACTTCTAGGCTCAGTTAAAAATGATTTGGGACTAAATAAATCTGGCGTATACCATATACTGTGTGAATGCGGAAAAGCATATGTTGGACAGATCATTCGCATGATTAAAGAACGGTGTACAGAACATAAAGGGCACACAGACCTTTCAAAATCGGCAATTGTCTAGAGTTCCGGCATACTATCAAATATGAGGACACAAAAGTGCTGAAAAACACATCCCACTTTTGGGACTGCATACGCAAGGAAGCCATTGAGATCCGGCTTCAGGATAACCTTATCAACAAGGAAAATGGGTTCCAATTAAGCCAAGCATGGAATCCAGCACTGAAGCGACCCCATAAACACCAGAGCTTGGGCACCGAGCGTGACGAAGTAGGCGCGCAGACTGAAGACCGCTGCTCGACGCTTGGGAGTGTGCCACCCCCACGAGCGCTACCGGCACGCCGCGGCTGGAGTGGAGGGGATTAGACGAAGGGTATAAATAACGCCCCCGCGGGTCCAGCACAGCAGTCTGTCGTATTTTATTAGGATTATTGTCATTGTATTTTAATGTGTTATCGTCGTGTTATTATTCTAATAAATATTCTTCCCAAGTCTTGGGTCGAAACTTCAAAACAAACTTAATCCTTAAACACTTGAGTGACGATAATCTTTCATTTAATTCATCGATCTTTATTTCATTTACACTTTACTAATTCGTATCCGAAGATTATGATGGTCCTCTATAAGCAGAAACTATACATCTTCAACCCCAAACGTTCACACTAAACCTTCTTGCTCGCCCGCTGGTTCTAGGTACGCTGCTGTTTCTAAAGCAACCAACTGCCCTTTTTTTTATGTATAACTTCTCCATGTTATGCCACATCTATTGGAGAGTAAAATTAATTTGACGTGACCTACTTAAATCTTTTGGAGAGTTTGTCTAAATATACATTTAGTACCTACATATAACTATTGGAAGTCTTTCTGTAGTTAATGGAGATCTTAGGGTTATGGAAGTTATGGCGGGTAAATATTGTATTGCCTCGTCAGAGTTAGATTTGGTCGCTTGACATTATGCATTTCCTCGGCCTTGTTTCCAATTTCCGAGAATACATCTTATGGGGAGACAGAACATTGCTATAACAAAATTTCAGATTTCCTCTTCCAGCGTGGGAAAGCAGAGCGTTCTTCTTACTTCCTTGTTCTTAAGATGTCTCGGACTTACCAAGGTGACGTGCAACACTCTGTTTTCCAGTGCTTGCGTTCTTTGACGTGACAGTCGGTCGCCATGCTCCATATTTCCCACCCATGCAAGAATGTAGGTTGTATGGTCGAACGGTAAAAGTCGAGCTTTGTCTCCACGGATAGTCCGTCACCTCTCAGCAGGGCGCAGAGGTCACCTAGTTTCGCTCTCAACTTGTTTTTTGCATCAACTATATGTTTATCGCATGTGAGGCTTTTGTCTAGTCGCAGTCCCAAGTACTTGATTTGATCCACCCAGTTTAATTCTAAATCTCTAATGTGCCGCTTAATATTTGGAACTTTTATGCTGGTAGAAAATATTATCCTTCAATATATTAAGTAGGCTCAAAACTCTTTTGGTATTGGTCCCTTGTAAATATGTCCATCTAAATAAACCATCATAAAAACCCAGTTAAATTAGGAAAAATTATATTTAAAATGCTAACTAGAATTAGGTATGTTTAAATCAATTGAGACCTAGGTTAAAGAAAGGCAGACGGGCTTTGATTACAAACATAACAAGCCATGATATAAACAGAAAGTCATGGCAAAAATAAACAACCTACAACAGTAGAAGGATACATCCTGGGACTGTTAACAGTATGATAGCTACGCTACGCCAGATGACGATGCAGATGCAGCACGGCATTCGCGTCTCGTTCTTCAATCCTCACGCCAATCAGCAGATGTAGCCTCAAGATGATGGCTGTCGAAAATTTGTTGAACATCTATCATTTGATCCGGCTGCATGTCCGAGAAATCCTCAATCAAATGGTGTAGGGAAACTGCCACCGAATCGTGCACTCCATTGCAATTAAATTAAATCATTAGAACCAGAGTTTCTAGTTGTGCCTAACGGTATCTGCACGTTTCTTGGTTTATTAGGTAGTATTGTTGTGTAATATTAAAACCCTTCAGTACATTATCACTAACAGGAAAATAAAAGATGGTGAAAATCTCCCTATATATTTTGGAGGAAACCACGATTTCAGAAAACATTGACGAAGAACCTATAAAGAAAGGGGGGGAAGGGTGTCCGTGCATCAGTTTGTACATTCACGCGAAGTGAAACTTTTATGTATTTTTTCTGTTTTTTCCTCAGTTGAGTGGATGAACGACGCTATATTGCGTTTGTACAGCAAATAGAAACTTGGTCCAAGTTATTCTCGTAAAGAAATGAAAATTATTGAAAATTTAAAGCACAATTCGTTATATTATTGAGTATTGCATCTATTATTATTAGTCTTTATTTTGTATTTAAAGCTTTTATATTGGAGAACATCTTAGATAGAATTAATGCATCTGCTGTAAAGACAAATGTTAATATTTCTTCATGAAAATTAAAATATTTTATCGCACATTCACTCTATCGCGATATAAAAGTAATTCAATATTTCTTTTCTTACTATAACAACGATGAGAAGACAAAATGTTACCACCTACTTCTAGGGAATATAAAATTAAAAAAAAAGCATCTTAAATATTAGTGCACGTATCAGTGTGTTATAATGGTGACTCCTCTAGATGTATATATATAATCATATGTCATCCCATTATTTTCAGTGAGTATTAAAGCAATTCAAGCTTTAGCATTTTAAGTGCACATGAGCAGAACGTTAATTGCGCATGCGCAGTAAGTTGCGGTACATGCGTCCTTGACGCGTAACGCTAATAAATTTCTCCCTAAAACGCCCAAAGAAGTTTCACTTTAAAATCTTTGGAACAAAAGATCCTGAACAACAAAAAGAGTTGTAGAAATACAGAATTATCACTGAAGTTTTTCATTAGTTATAACTATCTAAAGTGAAAGATGATTTGAATTCCTTTAGGGCACGGTAGGAAAACAACTACCTGTCCTTGCAGACTGATGTTACACTAAATGAATCATAATTTGCATTTTATTTAGTCGCTGAAGAGATGCAGTCTGGGATGACAGTGGAAGCGCCTAGCGCAGAATCTGCTCTCTCCTTCAATTTCACTTTTCAAGTTGAGTTAGATGACTGTTCACACAACAAGTTTTATATAATCCTAATGAAAATCGAAGAGCTAGACAAAGTAAACACATCATTCATTAAAGCTGAAGGCGCGACGACAACAACGAACACACAAAACGAGATGAACACATAAAACGAGATGAACACATAAAACGAGATGAACACATAAAACGAGATGAACACAATACTTAGGTTTAAAAAATTTATTCATGCAGGGAGATACTAACCATTTGGTATAACTGAACAGGGAGTGCAGGATGGGAGTAGCAGTTTGGAGGAGGGTTGTTAAATAATACAAAGTAAACTGTTGATAAATATGGAAAAATTGATAACTTTTTTATGCCGTGTAGTTTGTGAATTTGGTTTACACAGAGCTGAGATTGTTCAAGGAAAAAGGGTGACGACAACATGGAAGTTGGTAACTCCTGGATCAAAAGGATGGGATGGCTCTTTGGTCGAGATGAGTCGAATGTATGAATTGCTATAGGATGGACTCAGTTTTGTAATCTTAGGCTTCTTTGATCGAAGCAGTCGTCTCTTAGCTATCCACGTGATGCCGCGTCATTTTCTACAAAACTGACATTTCGACAATCATATTGCGGTTAGATCAGGAAGAGCACCACACTATGACGGCCGAGACATCAGTTCTATACAAAATGACGCGGAGCTATATGAACAGCCAAGAGATAGCTGGACTCGCTGTTGTTGCACCGGTTTTCTCCGCTGAGGTAACAAAGTTATACTGCCAGTGGGAAGTTGCGTGTGGAAGATTGAGAATGTTGGCAATTAGGGATTAGTTGGTATGTGCTGTACGGGAGCTGAATGTTGATATGGGAGGGGCAGACCTAGCGTGCTGAAAGCTTGTGCAAGTGTTTTCATATGTATTATGCCTATATCTGTCTGCATCGTGTCAAGAGTTGACGAGCGTAATGGAACAGACGAACGGATGAAAAGCAGAGGATTTTGTGGATAGAATATTGGTTGGCTTTAGGCACATATTTTTGGAGGACCAGCTGTCTCTTTGTAAGCGATTTTGATAAATGAAAGGAATAGAGGGATGGGTGGAATTGTGGATGGTAACCAGTCTTATGGTCAATCCGCTTGATGAAATATTCAGTGAAAGGTAGAACTGAATAAACATTATGTGTGAATGTAGCGAGAGAGGAAGCATAGAAAATGGTAACAGGATAAGTACGTTTCCACAAGCTCTTCTTCAACAGTAGTTCAAGGAATGTATGGGCAGTAACTTTTTGATCAGTGCGCAGAGGTGGTTAACTGTAAACGCAGGGAAGGTTTATAGTAGGGCAATTTCAAAATAAGAACATCAATATGAGTAGATGTGAGTCCAAAACTATATTTCCAGAAGAAATCTATATACGGCATTTAAAATTAAAAAAAATGAGTGTATAAGTTGTATCGACATTTCATTTACGCAATAGACAATCGTACAATTAACGAGAAGTCAAGTTTACAGGCCGACTCTTGCCTCATTGAAGCACTCCAAAATACCTGGGGGCAGAACTCTGACTTCTAAACAGCATCTTTCAAATGTGGCCACTTAAGTCAAAATGAAAAATAATATTCTTCAAAAGTTTGCTAGTAGTTCATGTGGAACCAGTGCCTACAGCCTCAGCTCTGGCAGGAGAGGTAGGAGACGCGCCTGTCTGATGGTTTCCAGCTGGAGACATCCAATGTGTTTCGGCTATTGGAGGATCTAGACGGTGACTTTGAGGACTGTCAAGTTGGAGAGAATGATCTGGGATCATGTAAAGTAAAAGGGAGAACTTTTCAGGGGGTATCTAAAGGTAGGAAGGTACTGCTACATGGAAGCAATCATGGGATCAGTGAGACTGTTCAGTCTGACTTGGGGCCAGATTATGAAGTCTGCAGTATTTTCAAACCAAATGCAGATCTTGAAAGTATTGTAGCAAATGTGGAAGACATAGGGAAATATTTCTCAAAGGAGGATTGTATTGTAATTATAGGGGGACCAGGAAATAGTATTGATAAGGACCTCAATTTTTCAATTCAGGAAGACATTGCTCAGATTTCCAGGTACACACTTCAGACGAATGTGGGATTTGTGGGTTTGCTTGAGCGTTATGATAATCCCTGGATGTGGCATAACATTAGGCGTACAAATGCATCATTGGAAAGGGTTCTCTGGCAGCCAGCAAATTCACACGTTGGTTTCATAGATGTGGCCTGCATTGGAAGGGACAGTTATACTCGCCATGGACTCCATCTGAACTTCAGAGGTAAAAGGAACCTTTCGCTTCTTATTGCTGACGAGATCAGGGGATGCCAGTTGAGTGAAAGAGGCATTCCTGTTACAAGTGGTGTTAAGTCGCGGCCTTTTTTAGGGTAAATAAAATAAATGTATTAAGATGTCTAAGAGAAATTAACATCTCTCATGATCAAAACTTATTGAAATTATATATTCCATATGACATACCAGTATGTACTAATAATGTAAACAATTTAAATTCATTGAATCAAAGTGTTCAGACCACTATTCTCCATCAAAATATAAGGGGAATATTTGGTAAAACTGATGACATTACCTTATGCCTAGAAGAGATTAAAAATTCCAGCAATTGCAATGTAGATTTTCTGAGCATCATTTGTCTGACAAGGGAATATCTCAGCTGTCCATCACAAATTATAAACTAAGTTCTCATTTCTGTAGATGTAAAATGGAGAAAAGGGGAGTTCCCATTTTTGTTAAAAATAATATTCAATGCAACAGTGTAGATGCAAGTAAGTATTATATAGAACAACACTTTGAATGTTGTGTTACTAAACTAGAATATGGTAAGGAAGAGCTCATAGTAATAGCAATCTACACGGCCCCTCTGGAAATTTTATACTGTTTTTATCTCAGTTAGAGTCTTTGCTACTATGTTTCAAAAATAACAAACAAATAGTTTTATGTGGAGATTTTAATATTGACTTTCTCAATCACTGCAATGAGAGGCTAGATATGGAAGCGTTGAAGTTGTCTTTTAACTTAACGGCACTTGTAAATTTTCCTACTAGAATACAAAATGATAGCAGGACTGCAATTGATATTTTTTTTATGGATGTTTCTCACTAGAGTAATTACAAATACTTCCAGTAATAAATGGTATCTCAGATCGTGATGTCCAGCTGTTCTGTATCAAGTCCAGAAACATTATTAAACAAATAAAGAAGAGTTGGGTATGTAGAAGAAATATTAATGGAAACAATATAAAACATTTCATAGATTCCTTAAATAATGAACAATGGTCAGAAGTTTACCATGCACAGGGTGTTAATTAAAAATTTGATTCCTTTCTCAATATATTTCTAACACTTTTCGAAGGAAGTTTCAAAAAAGGAAAGTTGTCAATACTCCATAGATGAACTGAGTAAGGGATGGATAACAAAGGGTATTAGAGAATCTTGTATAAAGGGACCTGTACTTAAAAGTAAGAGAATCGGATAACTATACACTGAAAGCTCATTATAGACTTTATTCTAAAATACTAAGAAATGTAATAAGAAATGCCAAGAACAGGTATATATCAGAGAAAATAGGGAATTGAGGTAATAAGATCAAAACTGTATGGAATATAATAAAAATTGAAACAGGAAAATCTGTAAATCACTCTAAAAACATACAAATAGAACAAAATGGATCTGTTCATAGTGAAGTAGGGGATGTTTGTGAAATATTTAACAAACATTTTACTTCAGTTGTAGAAATATTAGGCATAGAAAAGCAATCCCCACATTGTGCCCTAAGGCTTCTTCAGACTGCTTTCCCAAATAAATTTGTAGAAATGCAATTGCCACCAGTAACAGTCTGAGAAATAAATAAACTCATGAAACAATTAAAACCCAAAAATTCTTCCAGCTATGACAATATTTCAAACAAATTACTGAAAAGATGTTCAGATTGTATCAGCCGTGTACTAGCCCACATTTGTAATGAATCCTTAATGCAAGGTGTGTTTCCAAATAGACTATCGTCCCATTTCATTACTTTTAGGATTCTCAAAGATTTTTGAAAAGTCATGCAGTGTAGAGTAATAAAATATGTTAAACAAAATAATATCCTCACTAAATCACAATTTGGGTTCGAAAAAGGATCATCTATAGAAATGGCTATATATTCATTTTTAAATAACACATTTGAGGAACTAAATAATAAAATGAGCCCTATAGGAATATTTTGTGATGTTACAAAAGCATTTGACTGTGTAAATCATGAATTACTTTTGAAGATAATGGAATACTATGGCATTTATGGAACCGCAGGTAAATGGTTTAAATCATACATGGAAAGTCGAATGCAAAAAGTTTCAATTTTTGATCCTAAAATAAGTAAAGATGCTTCATCATACCGGGAGAAAATAAAACATGGAATTCCACAAGGTTCTGTCCTAGGACCCCTCCTCTTCTTGTTGTACATCAATGACCTTCCTGGAAACTTATCTGACAAAGTTAGGAGTGTTTCATTTGCAGATGAAACTAACCTGACTGTGAGAAAAAACACCAAACAGCAATCTAGAATTTAATGTAAGTGAAGTACTTAGTGAAGTGGCAAATTGGTTTAAGGCAAATTCATTAAAATTAAATTTTGAAAAACACATGATATTAGGTTTAAAACAAAAAATTATGCACAGCCAGATTTACAAGAAAGCTATAAAAATAACACAATATTAGAAACAAATAGTATAAAATTCCTTGGTATTAAAATATATGAGAAACTCTGTTGGCATGACCATATCACTTCACTACTGAAGAAGTTAAGTAGCGCTACCTTTGCAATACGAACACTTTCTCAAACAGCAGATCTAGAATTAACGAAACCGGTGTACTCCTCATATTTTCATTCAGTGATGTCATATGGCATAATTTTTTGGGGAAACTCTTCATAGCTCAGAAAAGAGCTATTAGGATGTTGTGTAGGGTACAACCAAAACTTCTTGCAGACAACTTTTTTAAAAAACTCAATATTCTTACAATGAATTCTCAGTATATATATTCTCTCCTGTGCTTTGTCATAAATCATTTTAACCTGTTTACTTCTAATTCACAGGTACACAATTTCAATACAAGAAACACAAATAACTTTCAAAAAACACAAACATCTCTGTCATTAATACAAAGAGGAGTTAATTATTCTGCTATACATCTGTTTAATAAACGTCCCAAGAGTATAAAACAGTCTGCAGATAATAAAGATATATTTAAAGAAAAACTGAGAAATTATATTTTTGGCAACTCCTACTCCATTCTAGAATTTGAACAAATTAATTAATTGTATTCAATATGACTTTTGCAAAATTCAGTTGTTAAAATTAATGTTTATTGTTATTCTCTTTACTTGTCTTTAGAACATATACTTGTTTTCTTATTATTATTATGACTCATATTGTATATATGTGTATTAACCATGACATGTTTCACATCCCAGAGGTCCTTTCTCAGCAGGGATTAATGAAACAAGATTGATAAATAAATAAAATAAAAATAAATTAGCTCTGACATACACTGTTGCTGAATACTGCTTCCCGACCTCGATCAACAGTGTCCACACTAAAAAGATAGACTTGCAACTCATATAGGCAATGCGGATAATTACTGGTTGTATTCGGAGCACGAGCACCCTATGGCTTCCAGTTCTCTATAATATTTCACCTCCAGGGCTAAGAAAATTAGAAACTTTCCTAACGGTCTGGAGAAACATCCAGTAAAACTTTCAACTACCCATACATCGAGACATTAAACAAGCAAAACACCGACTCTTAAAATTAAGGAACCGCCGTGGCGCACAGCAATCATTCTTACAGCGTCCTCTTTCGACATAACAAGCTGTGGATAACTCATTGGGAGCAGACATCAGTATCCAAAAAACGTCTAGTTGAAGACTCTTCAGTTAGGTTACAAGGATTTGACCTCCCCAATGGGCAATATAGAATCATATAGCGGATACGATCAGAACAAGGAAGATGCGGTTACTTATTACACAAATGGTGTTAATTCAGGTCTGCAAATTGTGACTGTGGAGCCACCTTTCAGTCACTCCACCACATCGTTTCTGATTGTCCTCTTCGAGCCTACAAATGATATCCCTCTTGTATATTCTTTCGATCATCATATGGTAAAAAATAAAATTGTAAAAAAAAAAGTAATTTAAAGGAAAACGGAATGTAGATTTCCGCGGGGATTGTCAATGTTATATCGGTAGTCTCCCGATGAAAGACAATAAAAATGATCGTTGTTTACTGCTAGTTGGGAAAGAAAATAATTGAATAAAAGGAGTGGTGGGGACAAAGGAAGAAAGAGTGATGCTTTGGCTCAAATTTAGGCGTAGCAGTTGTGTAGTACTACGATACGTGATGATAGTCCATTTTCGACCTGCTAAGCACAGAGGAAATGCTACTGGCAAGGATTCTGTTAGCTCAATCAATAAAACAAGAATCAAAGTAGTAACTTTTGTGACATGTTCCCAATAGGATGGTCAGGATTTTGGGTGATTACGGTTTACTTTAAACGTTCATGCTGACGGATATTGGTTGCTGGTTGTACCTATAAAGGTATCATGCAGGTCACTTCTTACAAATAAACTGATAAGAGAAGGTTCACCAGTGGCATGCCCTAAAATAAGAAGTGTCGCAAGTCAGGCTGGCTGCGGGTTCTTCAGCTATCTCGCCGTCGATGTTGTATATACCGGAATAAATGCATAAAAAATTAAATTCCCTAGGTACATTCTGTGATCTTGTTAAGGCTTTTGACTGTGTTGATCATGAGATTCTGCTAGATAAATTAGACCACTATGGAGTTAGTGGTAAGCCAGGACACTGGTTTAAATCATACATGGCAAATAGAAAGCAATGTATATCACTGAAAGTTGCTAATACAGGAGATGTTATAAACTCAGAATGGGGTATAGTTAAATGTGGGGTGCCTCAGGGTATATTCACAAGGATTACAAATCACTGTCAATTGTGCAGAAAGGGTTAACATTTACTGGAGCTTCCTTATTCAATGTCTTACCAACAGAAATTAAATATTATCTACAAAAACCCAACTACTTTAAGTCCAAACTGAAAGAGTTTCTGCTTCAGAACTCATTTTACTTTTGTGAAAGAATATTCTTCTTGGAATTTGGTAACTAAGAATGACTGATAAAATAGTATATATGGTATATGGAAGGGGAAGGTGACAAAGTTTTCCACAATTATTAAAATGAAATATGGTTTTTCTTTCTGTTGAAAGTTTTGACAAATTAAGTAATTACGCTGTTTACAAAATTTTACTCATATGTAGTAACTAACATGGGATAGCATGCACTCAAAAACTGCTGTGAAAAATTGTCATACTAACAGGTTTTTAAGTAATTGACTGCTTATGGGTTTTTGATAATATAATTGATATTGTTAATTGGTGTGTGTACTGTTTCACATAAATAGCAACTAACTTGATATAATATGTAGTCGCAAAGTACAGTGAAACTTATCATCGTAACTGGTTGGTAAGAAAATAACTGGTTATTAGATGCTGGTAACAAGTGTATACATTGTTCTACATAATAAGTTTTAATTAACTCGGGATTGTATTTGTAGATTATAGGAGATATTGGTTATACTAATGGATTGTAGCTAACTTGTTGTCAATATATAATAATATTATCAATTATATAGTAATATTGACATTACTAATAAATGTAAGCAGGGCCGGCGCTAGGAATTTCGGGCCCGGGGTAAAAGGCTTCATGGCCTGAGGGCCCCATCAGCCGGCGGACCCGGTTACTTTTGACGCGCTTACCCCCCCCCCCCTAACGCCGGCCCTTGATGTATGTACTGTTCCACATCTCCGAGATTATTCTCACATGGGATCAAAGTGAAAATATCTATCTATCTATAAAATCTATTTTGGGGGGTTAAGTGTCACTAAACAATTCTCAAAATAAGTTCAACAGCTACTTTTAACACTATATTGCAACTAAAGTTTCTTTGCTGAAATAATTACGGTCACCACCCGCACATCTGATGAAGCCATAGGATATAATTCACTGTAGGTATCAAATACAACTAAACATTGAGAATGGTTATTATAGTTCTCTATTTGTTTAGTGAAATCTCTGCATAAATTTACGAAAACCACCACAAGATGCACGCAACCCATTTAAATTCTCTGGAAATTCCTCTACACTTTTAAAATACTTGTAATCTATTTAAACAGTATTAAACTAAACTTTGCTCCAATCTGGAAACTAAACTGACGTGAACTGAAATCAACAATTTGCTTCAGCGATCTGGCGAAAATCGCAAAATTTACAGTTTATACAGGCTGTGCTTACAAGTTCTGGAAACGTCGTATATCTACGAACTAATAGATTTTATCAAAATTACTTCTTTAAGGTTCGCAAATTACATAAATGATGCAAAGTAATTCCCTTTAATTTACTATGTAAAACAATCTCCTATCCAACATTTACTTAGTTAATCATTTATATTTAAATCTTTCCCACGGAACTATGCTTACCTAGATTTCCCACCATCCTGTTATCTAAGGAGTAGTAATTCAAATGGTTGGCCGTGAAGTGTGCATACCCTCCCTGCCAAGTAGCTCAGCCCTAAGCACAAAAATAAGGTTTTAAACCTAAATATTGTAAATGTTCCTATTTTTGTGTTCGTTTGGCCCTCCTGCCTTCATCTGCAGTAAGTGACGGGCACTTTCCGAACTATGTGTTCCAACCACGTAATTATTGCATTCATTCACCAGCTCAGTGTTCACACGTGTTTTACCAATATTCTTCTGCTCTATTTGGATCTTGGTTCTAAAACTCACCATTAAACTAAATTTAAATATGTCCTAAAATATCACTAAAATCTCAAACACTGCCAAAATGACTCCCAAGTGTCTCAAACTTAAATTTTTTAAACTATAGTCGTCATTGGGGACCAACTTCAGTTTCTCAGCTGTGATTTACGAGCCTTACTGTGTTTCGATTTGGTGGTTGTAGACAACGATCTTCCGCTGTCTCAAAGTTTCGCTGTCCAAAACAGATTCCCAGTTTTATCCTCTTTTTTAAAAAAATCCTCCTTCAGTTCGTCTATCCTCTTCTTGGTCTTCCAACTGGTCTTTTTCCCGTTATACCCTTTTCCAAATAAGCTTTCGGTAATCTTGTGCTATTCATTCTTTAAACATGCCCAAACCATTAAGGTGCGGAGGACTAAAGTTTCTCTTCCATCGATTCATTTATCTCTAGGTTTGAGGAAGTCATTATATAAGGTAAAAAATTGAGGATATAAGTTGTGAGGGGTACGTTAAGATTAAGACATTAGCGCAAGATAGGGAGAGGTGGGGGACTGCATCAAATCAGTCGAGAAACTAATGACAGCAAAATAAGAAATAATTTTTAAACAAATATCAATCTAATAACTGAGTAGGCTTTCGCAGTCGATGTACATATTATCTTGGTTCTCCGTGTGGAGCCGCGTCGTTTTATTAAAACCTAACGTGGCTTTCAGGCTCCACCGGACTGACATTACCGGAGCCAAGAACCTCTGCCATGAAGTCCATAGATTTTTCCCGGTTCTGCTATTCTTCGTTACCTGGAATTATCGAATTGTATAATGTTGTGGTCAGGTTGTCCATCACTCGCCAGTCATGCAGCAGATTCCCTGCAACCTTATTTGTTAGAGTTGCGTCGATGTTGGTGTAGGCGCCAGTTGTATTGTAGTAGGTGTACAGATTTCGCTCTTTGTTCTTGAACTCCAGCTGCAATTCATTTATAAGTTCCACCAATATTTCACCTCTAGCAACTGTTCGGCGACTGTGCCACAGAACTGACTTTGTGTTTGCGTCAGCCGTTTTTATCATGTATTCGTCTGAGAGAGATAAATATATCTACCTTATTTTATTACGATCGCTATCGATTTCATCTCGATACTGAAAATACATTTTAATAGATCTAAATTACTCCAGTGTGTGATAATCTTCATACAAGTGGTGTGTTCATCACAAAACTGCACTAGTTTAGTCACTACAATGTGCTTACTGAATACTATTATGGCTTACAAGGGTCTTGCTCCAGCTGCGATTATCTGCTACGTTACTGGCATATATGATATTTTTCCTTATTGTGAGTATGGTTCTTGGAGGCAGATAATATCGAAGACAGTTCCTCCGCCAGTTTCCTTACTTCATGCAAGTCAGTGATACTTCTCTTTGCATTGTGTTGCGTGATCCTTAGCTTAGAGAGTTATTCAGGGATGCCTCGTGTAGACATTATATTGGGTCAACGTAGTCTCGTGTCTAGTATAGTTCTACCATAGGATTTTTCAAACTGTATGTACAAAATTCCATAGCCATACCCTGTAGGCAGTTTTTGCGCTCTTAGTAGAATTCTGTCAACTGCCTCGGGATGATGGAAACTGATATGCTAACTAGCCGGATGTAATACTTTTGTTATGTGCCGAAGAGCTATTGTCAGCGTTTGAACTTCCTAAGGTCTTGTAAGTCTAAGTTGGTTTCTAGATTCGCGTATACTATTCGGTCAGGATGTACTGGTACATACTTGAGTTCAATGGTTTCCGCTTTTACTTGTCCATGCATAATGTTTTCAGTATTGATGCTGTCTGTGAGTTTGATTTAATTTAATTGCATTCATACCCATTTTCCCCCCTATATGTATCCACCTTTTTCTAGTTTAAATTCTATAAACTTTTTGGTATATTATTCATTGATTCTCTTGATAACTTATTCCAATCTTTAATCTCCTTAACTACGAAAGAAAATATTCCTCCACCCTTGTGCATGAAGTCGAGTACCAGCTTGTGGTCGTGGTCACTTTTTCCCTTCGATGCATTACTTATTAAGTCTTCAATCTTTAGAGGCCACACCGTTTCGATCGCGGTATCCGAAAAATTTCAGTCATAGTTGAGGAAACTTCTCTTATTTGCGCGATTGAGTCATCGATCTGTGTGTCCATATTAAAGAACACTTTGTTTTCTCTCTACGCCAGTTTCCTCTGTATTTTTCTGCTCGTATTGCAGTCAGTCCTCTTCTACACTGTGGATTTCCCTTCTTTTTCTTGATGCTTTAACCTGCCTTACCTATTGTTGCTGTGATTAGTTTCTTGATGATATCATATATTGTTACTCTAAACTTGATTCGACCCCTAGCATAGGGCGATAAAAAGTCATATTCAATTCTGTTTATAAGCAGTTGTAACAACAGCCAGTTCGCCAGTCATTTCCTCTCTTTTTGCAACATTTGTCTCGTTTCTGGCAAGAAATTCACAACTTTGCTATAAATTGGGACATAAATACTTTCTTGGTCGTCGTTGTCACGCAGGGGGTAGCAAGTAATTTTTTGATTTGGACAATGAATACTCAGATGGCCTAGATCTTGACATTTTACGCACTTTGCAACGACTGAGTATTCTTTTACCTAAATTGCACAAAGCTCAATGTAGACTCTACTTTGTTCTACAAGAAGTCTACTAACTGATTGACTGACTTCAACTACTTGCTGAACAGAAGCTTTATATCACGGGGATCGTCCTAAATTTAGGAGTGAATCCGCTCATACTATTTTTCTGATTCGTTTTCCTTCAAAGTTTTGTTTATAGATTTTTTCCGCTATCTCTCCTGTTTCTATGGCCTTTGGCGGATCATACAGAATGACCAAGAGCCTTATCTCTCGATGCAGCTCACATTTAATTCCGTATTGTTCATTACTTTCGTCATATATTCCTGCGATTGCATCTCCACAATCACTGCATTGTTGATATTCCGTATTTTGAGAATTCTTCTCTTCTCTTTCGTGGGTTTAACAATTTTAGCCAATTTCTCAGCAACTGACTTTGGACTTTCTGTTGTCTTACAAGAGATGAATACTGCACTTGTTGTTGAGGGGGTCAGTTTCGGTTTAATTAGCGGAGTAGCCTTTGACATAGCCACCGAAGCGTAAATTGTGACAACTATCGAGTTATTTTTCTGTCTTAGCTAATCAATTTCTTTCCTTAATATGGTGCTTTCCTTGAGAAGTTCTTCTTCTCTCTCTTCAATGCGTGCAAAAAACTATTGCGAAAGTTGTCGGCTTAAATTTTGTTTTTCTTAGCCCCTGATCATTTCACTCACTGTTAACTCGGCATCCAGACAGCTGTCAGCAGCGTGGTTAACCGATGACGCGGCAGTATTGTGGAATCCGAAGCGCGAGCGTATGCTTAAGTTACCAAAGAAAACAAACACTATTTAGTGACTGTTTTTCGTAATTTCACACCACTGCACTCACGATAGTATTTGTACTTTATTAAACGATCTGTCGTATCAAATGTCCATATCGCCCTAATATTCCGTACGAAAAACGCTATTAAATCCTGGGGCGACGCACCAGTGCGACCAGCGTGGCGGTTATCTTAACTCAATACTATTCCCCGCACCTCCCACTATAGCTACTCTATCGTCCTCAGTGAAACTCCTATAATGTGAACCTACATCCTTTATTACCTGACCTGATGTTGCACTAGGTTTGAAAAAAACTTGTGACCTGGTAACCTGTGCCTTACTGGTTCTCCCATGGCTACTACCTAGCAGCAGAACCGTTTTGTTCCTATTATTTCCTTGCAAACCTCTATTTCTAAAGGTCTGCTGCATCTTACATACTCCTATATCTATAAGAGGCTCTTTCTCTTCTGACTCTGGTAACAGGGCAAACCTATTTTTCCTCACAATTTCTGAAGTTTCCGGGTTCTTCATCCTATTAATCGCATTTCTCCTCCGACGTGTTATCACCATCCAACCATCATTCTCAACCTCCTCCAACCCATCATCTCTACGTTCTGCCTTCATCTGCATAGCCTCCACAGGCTGAGTCTCCACACAATGAGCCTCCACAAGCTGAGCCAACGCAAGCAGCACCTCCACAGGCTGAGATTCCACACGCTAAGCCTGAAGAGCCCTGAAGTTACCAAGAGAAATGATGAATAATTTGCCAAAAAAGTTGAAAGAAATTAAAGTTAAAATTTGTAAAGGGTAAATGTAGGTGGATGCAGAAAAGGGGGAAGATGGGTGTTTAGGGAAATTGCCATTGGAGCAAGCTCACCATTGCCATATAATTTAATTTAACTCCCTGGTCGTTTCGCCCATCTCTCTCATCCTTTCATCCCTAAGGCAAAGTGGACAAATCCATTGAAGAGTCTCATTATTTTCCATGTTGTACAAATGTTCTTATTCCTAGTGGGCTGATTAACCCTTTATAGGGCAAAAAAAAAAAAGAACAACGTTTTCCCTTGTTTTACAGTTTTTAGAGGTCTTGATGGTCTCTGTTATCCAAAAAAATATTTTAAAAAAATTTTAAAATCTTTTTATCGTTGGTAATAGGGTGGTACATATGTGTACCACTGCCCTATAACGACAACAATGTTCCGTCAGTGTGCAGTGGTACATATATGTACCACGTTTTTAAAGTACAACACAGTATTCAATAAACATTGTTTTAATGATTATATGAACATGAATATGAATATACATGCCAATATACACAAAAATCCTGATTTCAGCAATTGAAACAACTCATGACACTAGCAATATAGCCTCATACTTGGCAACGTATGGAATCCCATTATTATGAGAATTCCAAATAGAGCTTTGATTTCTTCATATGTAGAACAGAGATCTGTACTCATTGTTTGAGTGGCATAAAGATTGGACTGTTCCACTATGAGTTGCCAAACATCTGATGTAAAAAAAGAGAAGAATATGCCAGATGGAGACTTACTATCTGTGTCGAATTTTGGACCATAGGGTTCTTGAAATTGCCAAGTGCTAAATTTCATGGGCATCTTCCCTTGGTTAGACCAACGAAACTGTTCAGTAGAATTTTCATCAGAGTCAGATTCTGACTCGGAGTACGAAATGTTTGTATCTTGAATAATGGTCTGGGGCAAAATCTCGTTTTCTAACATTTTACTGGGTACCACAGTTGAATCATCAGATGAAAGTTCGTCATCTCCCTCGTTACACACTTCCATGTCGTTTGCTAGTCGAGATGATATTTCATTATTTTGTTGTGAGCATCCTGCTATTGTAGACGTAGATCCAGTGGCACGAGTCTTGCGTGGCGATCCATGCACATTTAGTGGCAGTAAATCTTCAGCATCTTCATCTCCTCCCTCTTCCGAATCATACACTTGATCATCAGTAAATGAATTTAGTAACTCTTCAATTTCCTTTTCTGTAAGTCCCTTCATGACCTGAAAGTGTTGTAAATCCTTTTGTTACTATATGTATTGTTAGTTCCACTTCAGTTTTATTTTTCGATATAGTGCTTTGTTGTAAATGATTATCTAAATCTGCTAGGTAATATATAGTTTCGATAAAATGTGAGTTTTAATTTTAACTGAAAGCACGACGTGAATAAGTAAGTAAAATATAAATGAAAGAAAGAAAATATAAGTAAACAACACCCACTTCCGCACTTCAATGGCGTGAAATTTGCGTGTTATTGGTGTATCTACTTCAATATTATCTTTCGGCAAACAATTCTCTAGTGATTGTTTATCAAGAACAATCACATAATGTCAGTAGTTCTCGAGAAAATGTTTATTTTCAGTGTAACTAAAAGCATGAAAAAGAAAATACAAGTAAAAACTCCCATTTTCTTGCGTCAGGCTTCAGCACGAAGTTATTATCGATTAAAAACTATGTAGAGAGGTGAAAATTACGATCGTAAGCCATTGTATTTTATAGTCACGTTATAATACTATACTTACGAATGATAAACAGCTTTCTCTCTTCCTGTTCCTGCTGGCAAATTCACAAAATGTTCCACAACTATAATGCAGCGATGTAGCTAAAGGTCACTGGTACACAATCTGGAGGAAGGAATATTCCTTCCATGGAGGAAGGAATTATATGGAGGAGAAGTGAGCTTAAATCGGTGAAGCAAGCACTAAACTCTCCCGCATGGTGGCAGCACCGGCAGCGACCATATGGCGCTTCCCAACAATTAAGGTGTTCACATTGTGGTAGAGGCAGTGATTATTTCATTTAGTATTGTGTATAAGTGTTTAAAAATGCCAGCTTGTGTTGCGTACGGTTGCACAAATAGGCCAGACAGGAATGAACCTGGAATATCATTTCATAAGTAAGTTGAATTGTAATTATCGTTGTTGAAGTGAGTGGTAGACACCGCAAACTTTGCAGCACGTCTATAAATATTTAGTCATAGCTCTCAATGGGATGACTTTGTTCTCAAATTTTTCTTGGTGTAGTGTAGAAAATCAGCAAACCTTGCTATTTTGCACATAATAGACTAGCATTATTTTTTAACGAGTGTTTAAAATGAGATTTAAAGGGGCGTGTTTTACTTCGTGATTCAGTGAATTTACTATTACGATTTCTTTCGTCACATTCGTGGTCGGACTTGGGAGGAAACTGTAATTCTTTTTCCTCTTCAATAATTCGATGATGTCTTGATGTAAAATTTATAATATGTTCTGGAGCATGATTAACAATTTTTCCAGGAGTATACAATTACCAGTGTTTGCATATTTCACTTCACATTTCAAGAGTAGTTTTTTTTTTTTTTATAAGCTGCTTTAAAGTGTATGGGCAGTGGGATTGTTTGAATTCCTCCCCCCCCTCCACCCCCCAAAGATCTGATACATTGTAAAAATATTTCAAAGTGATCCTGACTAAATTTATATGCTAATATATATTTTAAGATTTTTTGATCAATAACTAAGGAATTAAAGAAATACTTCAAACATGAATCAGAAAACCTAAGAATCCAGTGCTCCTACTGCTGTCAAGTATTATCTTGCCATATGGTGACACTTTCAAATTACATATATAACTTTCTGTTTCAATCAATCTTGTATCACTGTTTCCTAATTACACTTGGATATTATGGAGCGTGTGCTCCATTGAAATTAAATAAAATAATAATACCCTTAGTCTTTTTTTGTGGCTGTAGATGTTTTGGCAAATAAAATTCTATTAAAATAATTTTTAACAGACTTTTTTTCCTTAATTTCTAATGTTTATAGATAGCATCAATTGAGATACATACATAAGAGAGCGTGCATAAACCACATAGCTCCAATTTGGCCTCCTGTGAACCACTATCCCTCCCCAAGTAGACCAACTTGGCTTTTGCCTCCACCCCCCTTCCCCCCCCCCTCACCCAGCAAGTAGGTTTTTTTTTCCCCTTTTGATTCCAGAAGACATTTTGCACTGTTTTCTCTTGTCAGACTATTATAAATTACATAAGGAGATAATTAGCTGAGGGAAATAAATAGGTTTAATTCTAGATCATGATACTGCTACAACTACTTTAGGCCTACTACCAGTACAGGGATCTAGCTTTTTTTTTTAATTATTCCTAGCAGTTGAGGTTAGGTTGAAATACAGCCTGGACCAGAAGAAAAATGTCATAAAAGTGGTACGGATAATTCTTTGATAGCTGCGTGCGGCAGAAAGGTGCTATAGCGGTATCGCCATCTAGAATTAAACCAATAAATATTCACATGCTGTTGTGAATTCCATTCCTCATTTTAACTGTGACAAATTTTATGAAAGGATAGCTACGTGGCCTGGCTTGGAATCCCCCCCCCCTCTCCCTACATAGCTCAACGTAGCCTTCCAGCACCCCCCCCCCCCCCGGACCAGGCCGTGTAGTTTGTGCACGGTCCCTACCTTTAACCACATGTTAATTCATTATTAATAATGTGAAGTAAAGGAAAATAATGAATCAAATTCTGTGTCATAAAGTTACTTGTACATTCCTGTAATAGCAACAATTGTGAAACGGCTCTTTTATTTTTAAAGGTAATAATAAAGCCTCTGCCCTTTTAAACAGAAGTTGAAGTAGAGTTCTTCTAGCGTGATAAGTTATTTTGTTGAAAAAAGTATAGGCTTGTTCAGACAGTGACTCATCATCGCATTTATGATTGGAGCACACTTGCTTGAAGTTACTTAAAAGAACACCGCATGATGCCAACCATACATTATAGTAAAGTATCACTCTTTACTTTTTGTTGATACACTTTATACTAACTATAAATTATGCGGAAACATTTTATTTCTGGTACCAACCTACAAAATGTCTGGGTTGCTCATCCCTAGAGTGGGTCCTCTTACTTTTTTCTGGTCTAGGACACATTTCAGACTAACCACAAGTGGTAGTAATAAAACTGAAATATCCATTCTGCATGTCAACCATGTAATCATTGTGGCTTTGACAGAATTAATTTTTGGTCCAGCCTGCATCCAAACCTAAACCCCTCAATTTGGTTGTTGTATATCCCCCAAACTAAGCAAGATATCGAAAACATTTATTCCTTATTATCGAGTTTTTTCGTCGTGTTACATAAGAATCCATCATTAAATTTGACTTTTGCGAAATTTTTCTTCTGCATTTCAACTCAAGACACCTCACTTTTGAGACAGTATATCTCGAGAACTAGGTGAAATATCGAAAAATTTTACTCTTTATTTTTTATTTGTCTCGTCTTTTTAAATAAAAATTCATCATAAAATTTGACTTTGAATAATTTTTTCTTCTGAATTTCAACCAAAACCATTTCACATTTGAGACAGAATATCTCGAAAACTAAGCAGGATATCAAAAAATTTTATTCTTCATTTTTTATTTGTCTCATCGAGTTACATAATAATCCATCACCAGATTGCGGCGTCACGTTTATCCTAGAGTCCCCTTGAGGTGTTTAACCATACTCCCCGTGTTTGTTGGGAAGCGGTCAAGTCCCCACCACTCCGGCCATGCCCCCCCACTCCTCCGCCGGCCTGCTTCACTTCCATGCGTGGCAAAGGTCTCTTGCGTCGTCTCCATATTATTCCTTCCTCCATGATTCCTTCCTCCATGGTACACATGTGTACCGATCAAAGATATTTGTGCACACACAACCTATAACGTAGTTTACAAGCACGCCAACAGATGTCAGAATGATACTGCTGTGTGTTTAGAAGGCAGTGAACAAGCGGTACGCTAGTGTACCAAAAACACCTGTGAGATACATATTTTTATAAGTAAGTGGTACACTATTGTACCAAGTACTATAAAGGGTTAAATAAATTTTCTAAGAAAATACGTATTTTCTGTGGGAGCCAATGACAACATTTAAAGAGAGGTGCAATCGAAAGTTGTCAAAGATGATAGGAGCTGTAATCAGAGGCAATATTTTCTCTCATATTTGCTGACCATGGAGGAATTCCTTCCTCCATGTTGCTGACTTGTTGTGTATTTCTTACGTTATACCTTTGATATTGTCGCTGTATGTTGGTGTTTTGACGATTAATGTATTAGTTTTTTTTTTACCGTGACAAAGAAAAGTAGAGAACTTTACATATAATAATTTTCAGTGCTTTTACTTTTCTTACCTCCTTGTTGTGAAAAAAAAAAAAAAAAAAATATTTAATAGGTGTCGTAGTTTTTGAAGGTCATTTTGAATCACAATGGGGGACAGACCTGCTAGAAGTCCTTTCGACAGCTTTTTTAATGCTGTTTCAGCAGCTGTTGAAGGCCCTGTCGTTTGGTTTAGAGGTACCTTATTAATTCTTACAATTCTGTTACAATAAACATTTTGGGATTTTTATAAATAAATTTAGGGAGTAGTTTACATCACGATAAACTTCTTCAGTAACATAGCTGTCATGAAAGCAGCTTTTAAGTTACTAATAATAGTTAAATTCCTTTGCTGTAACAAGAACATTGTGGTCCAGGCCTCATTTCATCATAACCATTATCTCCGATAGTTTTGCCGCTACAAAATCAAAGAATACTGATACGCCTAAACACTATAAATGCATTACGAACTACATTTCGATTAATAGAAACATTTTCTTCCTCAGGATTCCTAGTTTGTTTGTAGTGTAAATTATCAGAATGTCCAATTAACCTTCAGTATGAACTGCAGCTAGACTAAAGCATTCACAATAATTCATTCACTGTATCTTGATTTAAACTTGACCTGAAATTGATTCATTTGTGTGTAATTCATACCAGAACTGATTAATGTTTACAGAAAAGGTTGTCGTGCCAAACAGACCTACTTACTACTGGTATCACCAGAAAGTTAGGCGTGTGCCCACAATTGATGAATGTTATACAGATGACGCTGTGTGCTACATTGAAGCTAATGCCCAATTCAAAAGAGACAGGTAATGGACATATATTTCAGTTCCTTGTTACATTTCATGTAAATAGGTTTTTTTTGTAATTTTTATGGCATTTCTGTTCAAAATTCAGTTGCTGTTATTATCAAATAATGCCATTTTATGTAGCATTAGTTGTTGCAAGCCTCCGTTGCTTATGATTTGTTAGGGTTAAGGGCAATAGCGCAATCACTGGGACTCATCAAGGAATTGGCGTTTTGGTCTGGAAACTGTTGCACATGTTCTTTTAGTGATACTATTTAATATATGTTGCTCTTAGGTGTGTAAAATTTATAGACACCTCACAAACTTCACTCAAAAGTGCCGTAACGCTATACCGCGAGCGACTGGGAGAAGCCTTATAGCGAAGTATAATGACCATGCACACGTTCTTTGAATGATAATTTGGGAATATGTTACTATAAAATTATAAATATGGAAAAGATTACACACTAAAAAAAACTTGAGCTGTAAGCGAACGTTGGTTGCCTCATTTACGTACACACATGTGACAACCAACAGTAATAGATATTACATCATCAAGAAACATATCTGCATGTTATGTCCAAGATATTAATATTCTACGGCATTTATCAAAGTAGGTTGCAGCAATATTAACGTAGCTTATGTTTTGGTTGAAAGTGCAGCAATATGCTTGTTTCAGCATTAAGTCGAAGGTATTTAGTTTTTATAGTTGAAATGCAGCCTGTACCAAAATCGCGTTTGGTTGTTGCTAAAGCATAATTTGCTAGAAGTTTGGATTTATTAAACATTTGTCATGATTTTCAAGCAGAATCATTAACGGCACCTGTGGATAGGTTGGAATGCAGCCTGGAGCAAAATGGACTTAGACGCTTCCTTTTGTAGCTTAATGGACTATAAATTTTGTTTTTATAATAAAGTTGGTTTGGTTTTCATCGTTGTTGGCCGTTTTATGCATTTTGTTGCTCGTAATATTATTATCGCTGGAAGTCGCATATTATAACAAATGGCGTCCTCTCATCGCTTAGTGTGTACTGTTACAGCAGTTTTTATTATTATTATTTTGCATGATGTTTGTGCGTTATGCACTATCTTGATGAGTTTAATAGAAACAAATTAATAAGCAATATAGTCGACGGAACGATAGCGTTATCATTATACATGGCTGTATGCTATCTCCCAGTCACTCGCTGCCTTACGTCATGGTACTTTTCGAGTGAAGTTTGAGAGGATGGATGTATTTTACAACTCTAAGAGCAACATATGTTAAATAATATCGCCAAACGAACGTGTGCAACAGTTTTCAGATAAAAACTACAATTCCTTGATGAGTCCCAGTGATTGTGCTATTACTGGGTTAAGTATTCACCCATAATTACAGTAAACCAAGAGACAACATACAATGCTGGTTGTTCATCTGATGATTAAAGTCAAAATGGAGAAATTTATGTTAATATCATATTTGTAGGAAAATGTAGCCTAGTACTTCAACTAAAATTAATGTGTTAATAATCCATTTTTATTTTCTTGATTTAAATTGTACCCACAATAAATTAGTAGTTTCTACACTGTCCTAGTGTAAAATTTCATACTATACCTACCTTGTTCATCATCAAATGGCACCTCAAGGTTATGCTTGCTTTTCCCCGCACTTCACGCAGTCACACTAGGTCAACAAGGGCCCAGGTGCAAAATAAAATTATTTTAGGCCCTCAGGCCAGATGGGCAACTTTTTTGTTTAGCTCTGCCAAGTTGCTGGTAGGGGCCCCCTGAGCAGTAGCGTAACTAGGTTCATTTGGCCCTCAGAGCCCCTAAAGGCCTGTGGGCCCTCTGAGGTGCACTTGGAGGCCCCCTGTGATACGCTTGGGTGTCCCCTCAGCTGTGCTTGGGGGGCCCCCTGAGTGTGAGGACCCTGGTGCACTGCACCGCCTAGCCCTATCGTAGCTACACCCCGGACTTCACATCACCATTTCCTCCCTTCCACCTCTCTGAGCTGAATGCTTTGTCTATGTAGGTAAGTGGCAAAATTTCCCCTTGCTTCTAAGGATAATGGCAGAAGAGTAGGAATAGAGCAAAATGACATAGAACCACCTCTGTCTACATCTACATCCATACTCTGCAAATCACAAATATTGCGGGTGGCAGAGGGCGCTAAGCACCAATCCTAATTCCGTGCATTCCAATCCCGAACAGAATGAGGAAATGTATCAGTACGGCATCTAATTTATTGAATCTTATCCCTCCTGTCATTGTGACCTAAATAGGGTGGCGGGAGAAGTATTTCTTGCACTCGTAAATTAAAGATTTTTGCATATTCTCCAGCAAATTCAAATGAAAACAACATCGTCTGTCCGCCAAACAATCCCAGCCCAACCTGCGTATCAGCTCTGTGACACTTACGTAAGGACTGTAATTAGCAGTCACGAATCTAGCGGCCCTCCTCTGTACTTTCTCTAACTCTATACTTTCTCTAACTCTCTCCTCTGTACTTTCTCGGATGCACCAGTGTTTTGAACACTATTTTCTTTGTATGAGCATTACAACTTCTCAAAATATGACCTATAAATCGTTGTTTAGAATTAGCTTTGCGTACGACGGAAGTTATGTGCAAGTCCCATTTCATGTTGCTCTGTACTGTTATGCCTAGATACTTCAGGGAATCCACAGTGTCAACAACTCAATTGTTAACTTTGTACTTCGCGAGCAAACGGTCTTTTTATTACTTTGCATTGCCTTGCACTTTTTGCAGTTAAGTGTAACCTGCAATTTACGGCACCATTCCGAAATAACATCCAGATCACGCTGAATTTCTAAGCAGTCGTCAGAGCACCTCACTTCCCTATAAATAAATGCATCATTAGCAAAAAATCTCATCCTGCAGTTAACGCTGTCACCGAGATCGTTTATAAAAATTAAGAAAAGAAGTGGTCCTATTACACTTCCTTCAGGAACGCCCGAAATAACATCTAGCTTAGAAGAGGCTACCCCGTCAACAACGACATACTGTGACCGACCAGTTAGAAAATCACGTATCCATTCACAAATCTGATCAGATATACCATAGGCTCGAATCTTCGCTAAAAGTCGGTTTTTGTGGTACAGAGTCAAAAGCTTTCTGAAAATCCAAGAAAATAGCATCAACTTGTGATTCTGCATACGCCGGGAAAGTCTCCGTTCTTACAACATATATGGGCTTCAGACTCTTTGATCATTGAACAGAATCAGTTGTAACTTCCTTATAATCAGTTATTGTATCTGAATATGATTCTATGCAGCATTCATTAATGGTCAAGATTCAAAACTGAATTGGCGTGATTCCCACAATGGCCATCAAGATTTCAGTTCTCCATGGTTTCTTAAAATCAATCTGCCCAAATGCAGGGTGGTTCTTTCATAATGCCATGGCCAAAATCCTTGTTCATTGTCATAAATCCTCCCAACATTGTTCACAAAAAAGGCTGTCTAATGTTAAGCATTAGGCAAGTTCTTCCATGTTGGATTTATGTCGAAGTCTAGTGTTCTCGGGCTAGTTGCTCTGGCCCCACATTCAGGAGGATGCGAGTTCTAATCCATTCAGATTTGGGTTTTCCATGATTTCCCCAAATTACTTCAGGTGAATGCTGGGATGGTTCCTTCAAAAAGCCATGACTGAATTCTTTTTCATTCCATGCCCTCAGTATTTTACTGCCTCCAATGACCTAGATGTCAACTAGACATAAGGCCATAAGCAAAAAATGGGATAAAACGAGTGTAGTTATAGATAGTAAGGAATCCGGTTTTGTTCTATGCGCATTGTTACTGGAAGTTCAGAATTCTTCTGAGTCTTATTAAATTCAGTCTGCTGATCGGGGGTGTGCTTTAGCTCTGTGGTCTGTAATATTTTCCTACTTGTGGCACACCATTAGGTTATCCATAAATCTCACTGCACACCTTAAGGTCGGGCCACACTAGACCCGCAACGCAACCAGGGCGCACCGCACCGTCACTTTTCTTATTGTTGTCGCTCACAGTCGATTGAAGTGAGTTCAAACGACACCACGTGTTGGCCGACACACAGCCGTGTGCTGGCCCCGATAAATTTGGTTTATATTTTGACGGTGCGGCCCGGTGTCAGGCTGGTCGATATGGATATAGAAAGAGTTCGGAAATTTCCGGTCCTTTACGACTAAATATTGTTTAAACGTTACTGATTTCTTTAGAAGTGTGTCCTTTTTTTTTTTCAGCCTCACTTCAGGTCATCAGATATTCGTAAAATGTAGTTAGGAGCCCTTGCATGTTCGCATTAACAAATCAATCTTTGCCAGTGGTGAAAGTCGATTTTAAGGACTGTAAAAATTGCATCCGAGATCCGGATTTTGAACCGGGGACCTTCCGTACCCAAATCACTCGCCGCAAGAATCTGAATCTAGAAGTAATGGAAAATATGTATTCAATCATACAATAAAGTACATTTGTGTTTTGGCATGGCAAAAATAAATTATAAGTACGTTTATTTTATTATGTTTGTATAAATAATTTTTTATTATAACCAGATTTGTCTCTTGTCTCAGAAGGTTACGGCGTACAATTGGGGAAATGAAAAGTCCCTGGTTCAAATCCCTGTCTCAGCTGTAATTTTATGGATCGTAAAATTGACATTCACCTCTGGAAAAGCTTTGATTTGTTAATAAAATGCTAGGACGCTCCGTGTTACGAATTTCACGTTAATCTGTAGTTTTCTTTTCAAATTAGGTGACAACGATAGAGGTGTACTGCGCAGCCGATAAGTAACTCCGTGACTGGAATTTTTATTGATCACATGAAATTATTATTATTTTACGGAATCTTTGCGGTCTGCATATAAAATAAAAATGTATAATAATCTTATTCTTTTTTTGTTAAAAAAATATTGAGTGACTCGAAAAGGACGTTCAACCAAAACAAACACATTAAATGTGAAGTGAGTGACGCTTGACATTTAATCGTGACTATATAGAATTACACAAAAATCTTTCAATACAGTGTGACGACCATTTGTTAGAACAATTTTGGAATACTATTTTTGTGCATAAGAGATGAAACAATTAGGAGATAACAGGAGTCACACAAAAAAGTTTTTAACGTACTTTATTACCTTCGTAGATTATAAAGTACAGTACTCTATAATAAAGTACGGGTGGTAGCCGCAGCTACGATACCAAAATCACTTTTAAGGTAATTTTTTAACATTAATTCCGTGAAACAGCCAAGTGTATACGTTAAAGGAGACCGAGCAGGAACCCGTCCGTCACACGGCCGTGCTACGGACCAGTGTGGACGCGAGGGGAGCGAGCCGACACAAGGCCGAGTGACGGTGCGTTGTGGGCCAGGTGCGGTGCGGTCTAGTGTGGCCCGACCTTTACCGGTCGGGCGGTTGACCAGAAAAAGGTCCACCCTACACGAAATTTTTTTCCAGGATATACAGTCCTCTAACACGTAAAAAATTATAGCTGAAAACAGTGGTTGCATAAAATTAATAATCAGGCAGTTTTATATTACTATTAAGGTAAATAAATGTACACAAACCTTTAATGTGACACTTGTGTCTGCACACAGGTGGCTGATACTTGGAGAAATCGTTGACAATGTAAGCCTCATTTTTTCATTGATGGATTTGAATCTTTCCCTCTTGGATGTTTTAATCTGTCAATGTTGAGAAGCCCAATTTACATAAATATGTAGTTGCAAATGGCAGTAATACATTAACTGCCATGTTGGAGATAGCCAGATATTCATTCCTCATCTCACATGACCCATTTTCAATTCTCCATAACCACAAATCCAGCTTATTCTCAAATTCTTTAATCTTATTCATACTAATAAGAATATTTTCGTTCCTACCTTGCATTTTGCTGTTGAGCTCATTGAAGTGTACGAAAATGTCTGAAAGATATGCCAACTTATATATCCATTTGCCATCTGCGTACTTACATCTTTCAACAGTCAAAAGTACCTGGACCTCTTCTTAAGTTCAAATATTTGTGTTAACACCTTCCCACATGACAGCCAGCGTACTTCTGTATATAGTAGGAGTGTATTGTGTTGTGAACCCGTTTCCTGACATAAAGCAGATAAAAGTCACGAATTGAGAGGCTGCGATTATATGAAGTTCACAACTTTTACTACTTCGTCCAGCACATCTTTCAGAGAAGGTGGCAGAGACTTAGCAACAATGGCTTCATGGTGAATGAGACAATTATTGCAACATACTTTGGGATTTATTTGCGACTTTAACTGCAAATCCTTTCACTGGGCCTGTCATAGCAGCCGCTGGGTCTGTACAAACACTCACTCAGTCCTTCCATGTTAATTCATTAAAGAGCAAATATTCATCAGTCAGGCAAAATATTTCCTCACCATAGTTTGTTCTGGAAGTTCTTTGCAGAAGAAGAAATTACTTTACATCTCCATCGCTGTAGCAAATGTAAGCCAGAAATTGTACAGACGGCTAATATCTGCAGACTCATTGATCTGAAGTGAGAACTTCTGACTGTTGTTGTTTTTCTCCTTCATAATGTCTTCAATATTACAAAATATATCAATAATTCGGCGACTGAATGTGTCAGCAGAAAGAGGACTTTTTGAAACTTCACTAGCAGATTATAAACCCAGAACTATTCTCTTTACAATCAGGCTTTAACAGCGTTTCACCTATTGTATGTGGTTTCTTGGCCTTTACGGTAAGTTCGGCTGCATTATAACTAGCTTCCTGTGCTTTTTCCGAAACACGTACTGTAGCAGTCGTGAACGATCATTGTTTTTTCTTATTTTCCAACACTCAACAAAATAATTGACATCTTTGCTTGACAGAGAATAATGTTTGTTGACAAATGTCATTTCAATTTACTGGGAACCATAACAGCATTATTGAGTTTTTCGCCACAAACGATAAACTTGGGAATTGGAAATGTTTGTTCACCACACCACCAAAAAAAAAAAAAAAAAAAAAAAAAACCATAAAATAAGAAACTATCACTATATTTCTGCTGCATAAAACTTTTGTTTCTTTCTTTCTGGCTCAACGTTTTCACCAGTTTCACTCATAGACAGAACACTCCGTACAAGGATTCTGTCCAACTTTAAGAAATAAAATAGTCTGTTAATTGTAGTATAAAAATATCAAGACTAACTACTATCACAGTTTTCAGACCACTTCAGAGCATAATCCCAGCAGTTTCAACTGAGGGAAAAGTGCATGCACAGAACATGCAGTATATATAACCTAATCTTAAAGCACAGCATTAGAAGCGAGGAATAAAAATATTTCAAAAATGAATAATCAAAACTAACAGCAACGATGTGTAAATAAATTACATTTAATTTCTTAGAATATGACAATATGTAACAATTCGAGACACATGAAACTAAAATATAATTAATAGATAATTTGACAATTAATTCCTTATAATGGGTAACATTTTGTGGCATACATCTCATCTTGTCGCAGCACACCGGTTACTTTAGCTGATAGTGGGCAATGTTAGCAAGGTTTGGCATCCACTGGGTTGATGATTTCATTGTTTTTGTAATGATTTGCATTGTGCTGTTTAGTAGCTATTGTGCATCGTACATCTTTTTTTTTAGACTGGCCATTCCGAACTGTTCTCTAGAGACAATACTGTACTCGTTCAATATACAGGCAGCCATGACAAAAGGAATAATGGGGTTTAGCTGTTATATAGATTATTTCATACCCTCCAGCTCCAGTATTTGATACTCAAAATGTGACTCCCAAACGACATGACCATATTCAAGCAATGGTCTGACCAAAGTTTTGTTACCCAGTTCCCTCACTTCTCTTGTACATCCTTTCATCACTGCCTCCAGTAGGGGAAGGATCTTGCAACCATTTCCTGATTGAATTGAAGGGGTTTTTGCAAATATCCTAAGATGTAACTAATTATGTGGGTAAAGTAATTGTGTGTTTCCTTTATGATAAGTTTTGAAGTTTACTTTCACCGATCAGAAAATGGTACTTCAGAAAGGTGAATAAGGAAAAATAAAATATTACCATCCCTGTTGTGTATATTGATGGCCATGGTAGCAATTTAGCTGATTTTACTGTTACAATTCTTAGTGATTTAATTTTTTTTTTTTTTTTTTTTGTGGTTTCTCAAAATCATATTAGGCAAATGCTCAGAAGGCCAAATTTATTCCTGTCCCTTGCCCCCATAATGTACATCCTCTCATGACCTAGATGTTGACAAAGTGTAATGCCTGGGGCGGGGGGAGGGGGGGGACATTCCATGGATCCTCATTCCATGGATCCTCATACAAGAGGCATGATGGAAAGTTTATTTGCTCTGGAAACTATGGTTTAATGTGGAATACAAACCACAGTGTTCACTGCACGTTTTACACACAAAAAGTATGTCTTTCCAAATGTGAAAGCGTTTGTAAAATTTTTTTCTCGTATTAAATATACTGAGACACATGATCAGTGGAACTAATAAATATGATTTTGTTCAATTCACAAAAAAGTTAGAATTTTCTGTCCTGTGTATTATTATATTGACGTGGAGTTTTCAGAGGGAAGTTGTGAGGGGATTATACCCAGCAGTGTGTGTAGAAAATCTTTAGAACTTACACATAAATTTAATTTAATTGTGATGGAGTGCAAGCTCCAATAGTAATTTCCCTAAACACCCGTTTTCCTCACTTTCCATTTCCTGTCAACTTTTGGCCTCTAAAAATTTCAATTTTAAATTGTTTCAACAATTCTCTGGATAACTTATTCCAAAGCCTGGCCCCATTACCTACAAAGAAAATCTTCTCACACCCTTGTGCCTGAATTCGAGTGCCAGCTTTTGATCATGGTCATCTTTCCCCTTCCATGCATTACTTTTATTCTTATACCAATATCATGCCTCATAACCAATATATGCCTTGTACACTCCCATCACTCTCCTTCTGTCTTTCAGTGAATCCTATTCCAGCTCTTTTATGATTTCAGTTACTGATTGTATTTTGAGTCAATTTCTAGAGACAAATCTAGCAGCCTTTTTTTTTGCACCCTCACCAATTCCTGTATTTTATATCCAAAATGTGGTTTCAATACTACACCACCATATTCAAGCAATGGTCTGACCAAAATTTTGTAACCCAGTTATTTTACTTCTCTTGTACATCCCCTCATCACTCTCCGTGACAAGTGAAAGATTTTGAAACATTTTCCTACTACCTGTTCAATTTATCCTGCCCAGTTGTGCTTGCTATCAAATGTTACACCAAGATATTTACATTTCAGGTCTTCAACAAGTAATTCTTTCCCAATCTTGTAGTCATAATCAACCTTTAGTTTTTTTTATCTGTGTATCTAATAAGCTGACTCTTCTTTACTTTTATCTTCATCCCACGTTTGTCAACCCAACTAGGTGTACCATCCAGATCACCCTGCAGTTGTTCACAGTTATCTACCATTTGGATCCTTTTATATAGCATTATATCATCTGCAAAATACCTAATTTCTCTCAGTAAATGATCAACACAATCATTTATTAGAATAATGAATAGCAATGGTCCCAATACTCCATCTGTGGCACTCCCATTTTTACTTCCACTTCTTTCGATACTGCATTTCCTATCCTAACTTTTTGGTTTCTACCTTTTAAAAATTCTTGAACCCAGAAAATCACTTTTTCATCTTTTCCAATAGTTTTTACCTTATTTAGTATCATTTTATGGCTCACCCTATCAATAGCCTTTGAAATATCTAGTACTACACTATCCTCCCTTGTACATTTCATCCAAAATATTTTGCATATAGCCTACTAACTGAAATTTACATGAATATTCTAGTCTAAAGCTGTGTTGTCAACTTGAAAACCACTTAAATTCCTCACAGACTTTTCTAATCTGATTGCAAATCAGTCTCTCCATAAATTTACTTGCCTATGATGTGAAACTGATTGGCCTATAATTTTCGACCCCATTTGTAGCTCCTCCATTATGGAGCGGTAATACTATCACACTTTACCAGTCCTGTGGTAAGCAGCAAGTATCCAGACAAAATTTAAATAACATTTCAAGATAAGGTACAATGTCGCATCCTGCTAACTTTAAGTAATCTATACTAATATTATCTACACCAGCCCCTTTATGGTTTTTAGCTTTCATAGTTCCTTCATGTTATGCCCAAGATGAATTTAAAATTTCTTAGTCTGCTCATTTCTAATTGTATGGATAAGCTCGTTCTGCAATTTATACCCTCCTATTCCTGAATCATAATCCCTAATGGTCTCACTAAACCAGTTAATTGAAATCTCCACCTTTTTTAGATCCTCAATAACTTGCACTCCATCCTTTTCTATAATTGTCTCAACACCCTCCCTTCCCCTCAGTTTTCTAACATAGCTATGGAAATGTCTAGATGCACCTGTCAGTGCACCAATAATATTTTTCATAAACCTATCTTTGTCACGTTCTTTGCTATTATTAATTCATAACTTAGTTGTTTCAGGTATTCCCTACTGCATTGCTGTCTCTTAATTCTATTATGTTCTCTTCTCGTCAACCTCTTTAATCACCTTACCTCCCTATTATAGTATATAGGTTCTGTACTTCTCTTAATTTTTTCTTTTGGAATGAATATTTCTTCACCATTTTTTATTATCTCCTTGAATTCTTCCTGCTTCAACTCTGCTCCGCTGTGTGCCATGCTTCCATTTGCTGTAACTTTCCCTGAAATATCTCTTCAATTTCGAAATTTGTGCCTTTTTATAATTGTAACTATTTCTCCCTTCAATTTTGGACATTGATTGGCGGAATCTTCTAATACCTATCAAAACTGCATTCCTTCAGTTACTTAACACCGCACAATGTTATCATCAAGCTTCCTTAGGAAGGTATCCAACATGTTTTGTCTCCTTCTGCTCTGATCTACCACTTGTGTAAAGCCTCCTTTCATTATTAAAGTATTTGCAAACTATTGTTCCCTTGCATTATTAATCCTATTTCCTACCCATCTGACACCTGGTAAATTTAAATCCCCACCAATTATAACTGTTCTACTCTCACTTCTGAACTCTGAGTATGAATTTAGTTTCTCCCAAAGAGCCTCCCTCATCTTTATTATTCATTCTTCCACTATGGTAGCAGCAAACGCCCCAATTTTTTTCTTTTTTACTACCCCAGAAATCTACCCCATGTAACTCATGGTTTACACCAGTGAACTGTAGTAGTCTTTGCTAATCAGTATTAATTCCCCTCCACCTATTGCTCCTCTCTCTCTGTGGTACACTCTGTAACCATCAGGAAAAACCTTTCTTCTTTTAACCAAGACTCTACCCCTATAGTTACTCATAGTTTTTGTATTTCTATTATTTTGCAAGTCGTATTACTTCGTTCATTATTTTTTTAATTTACTTATGACTTTACGCCTCATCAACGTCGAGGTCATTGGAGGTGGGATGGGACTGGGGACAATGAACAGAAAGGGATTCAGCCATGGCCTTTTGAAAGAAGCGTCCCAGCATTTTCCTGGAGTGATTTTGGGAAATCATGGAAAACCCAAATCTGGATGCCCAGACGGAGATTCGAACTGGCATCCTCCCGAATGCAAGGCCACGTTCATTATACTTCTACAGTTCACCAGTAACACTCTTCTTACTGGTTTTGTGATATTTTCAGCATTAACCTTCGCATTCCCAGTTTTGTCCTCATCAGTTATTTTTTCTATTTCTTTATTTTTTTCCATCTTGGATCTATAGTCCTTTGAACATCTATCTCCATCCCTTAACCATCAGTCCATAACCTAAAAAAAAGGCACAGTCCTAACTCAATCATTACTGGAAGGGAGCTCCCTTACAGCTTTAACTAACAACTCTGAAAATACCAGCTTACCGCTTCTATTTAGGTGTAGTGAAATCCCATCAGTCAACAGTGTCCACAGGCACAACCCCCAGTACAGAATTAATGTATTTCCCAAGTAACACCTCTGTTTCTATATTTACCTGCCTCACAGTATAGTTCAACTTTTGGCTGGCCAGGGCTTCTTTGGAGGTGCTTGAGTTCCACTCTGGTATGCTGTGCCTCCTTCACCACCTTCTCAAGTCACTGTACATACCATAACTGACGGTTCTATCATTACTTTTCCCCATAACTCCCACTAACACTACTCTATTGTTCTTAGTGAAACTCCTACATAGTGATCCTATGTCCTGTATTACCTTATCTAATGTTGCAGTAGGATTGAAAAAAAAAATTGTGTCTTGGTAACCAGTGCCTAACTAATCCTGCAGAAGATGGCCTACACCTCTTCCGTGGCTATTACCTAGCAGCATAAACCTTATCTTTCTATTCTGTACAATACCTCATTACCACTAATCTTATTTATTTATTGTGTGGCAAGCAACTAATGTGATACATAGAAATATTTACAGCATATACAAGGACAAGATCATTGGTAGCATTTACAAATCAATGTCCATTTGTTGCAGCCGAGTTAAGGAGGAAGATGTAGCTCTGATAAGTTATTCGAATGGTCCATTGTACTTCCTTAGAGAGCATTGTTTAAAGGCGTGTTCCACAGCATGACAAGGAGCTCAACAGTCACAGACAGCACTTATAGAGCATGATGTTCCATTTGGTGTGGCCTGTTTTTTGGCAATTTAGTTTAAACCACTATTCCCTCTTCAGATGGAATCCCCAAACTCCAGTTCATTATCTTGATGTATCACAGGTGCATAGTTCCAGCTGATTAATGATGTTAATAAAAATTAAACAAATTGGTAGAAATTGTGTGTGTGTGTGTGTGTGTGTTAGAAATGAGCTGATTAGCAAATATTAAGATAAAAAAGTAAAGAGAGAGGCACCATGTCGGTGTCGAAACAAGGAAACACGCAAACATATAATTGCAGTGTAACTTCCAGGTTATATCCTTCCTAGAACAGGGAATGTACTTGGTGGGAGTCAAATTGCATGCTGAGTAAAATCCAGATTGAGAAAGAAAGGAGGTTATTTATTAATTAAAAGGAACAGACCCCAATCAGGTGCAAAGAAAAAATAATAGATGCACATTCATTACTTTTGTCTTTAAAATTAAATATATATATGTACCCAAAAATGCTAAGTTGTTTATTTATTTGTCATATGGCTAAACAACTAATGTAATACATATAAATATATATGATATATACAATGACAAGAACGTTGGTAGCATTCACAAACTGATGTTCAGTTGTTGCAGCCATTCTATGAAGGAAATTGTAACACTGAAAACATCTTGAAATGGTCCTTCGTACTTCCTTAGAGGGTGATATGCTCCACACTCTGGGAAGGAGCTCCACAGTCACAGACATGAGAATCTTGAAGTCCCCACTTGTAGAGCATGGCGTTGCATCTGAGGTTGACCTGTTCTTAGGCGATTTAGTTTGACCCACTTTAGATGGAATTCTGGAAATACAGTTGTGGGAACTTCAATATCTGGGTGTTTTACAGATGCTGAGTTCCAGGTTTGTTGCTATTTTTCCTAGGCATTCGAGTCAAATATGTCATGCCTTACTGGATTTAGGACCTTGTGGATTGGGAGATCCTGTGGATGGTCAGGATGGTGTAGTTTTATCCACTCACATGCTGTTGCTTCTCTTACCTCTGGAGGTGGTATATTACTGATGAAATATAACCAAGGGACTGGGGTGGAGTTTAGTGTGCCAGTTAGTACTCTCATACACTTGTTGAGATGGACGTCAATTTTTCTAGAGTGAGCACTACATTGTGACACTGGAGCACAGTACTCAGCAACAGGGTAAACCATGATGAAGTTGGTTGTTCGTAGTGAGTCTGCAATAGCTCCCCATGAAGCTAGCTTCTTCATGTTTTAAGTTTCTGACCTGTGTTTTCCAGGGTTTTTTTTTAATATATTAAGGAGCGGTGTAAGGTGATACCTTGATATTTAGGGTAGAAATTATGTTTCACTCCTTGGTGGCAGAAGTTCACTTTGAACTGCTGATGTGCTATTCTATTGCTCAAGTGGAATGTGCAGACTTCTGTTTTCATCAGGTTCGGACAAATTCTCCACTTCATATAGTATGTATTCAAGGTTTCTAAATTGTTTGAGTGAGTGCTTTCACCTTCCTATAGTGTGGCAATTTGTACAGCGATAGCTAAGTCATCAATGTAGCAGATTTTGTTGCTGGCTGTTTCAGGCATTTCTCTGGTGTACAAGTTGAAGAGCAATGGAGCTAGTACTGACCCTTCAGGTACCCTGAAGGTATTACTTGTCTTTTGCTCAAAACTGACCTTGAAATATCAGGTTGTCACCATGTTCTTGAGGAGTGATGTTAGTTTCCTGCAGGGTATATGCTAAGTGAGTGCTGGGAACACTTATATTATACCATAGCTTATAGCTAGACCTCAAATGTTTAGATTCTAAAAAATTTAATTTTACATGCCATGCCTGGAATAGGCTCTGTTCCAATGCAAAATAGGTTCCAAAATGTCAGAGGAGACAGTAAAAATGTTGGTTATTTTTATAAAATACTAGCTGGTACCCACGACTTCGTGTTTGTAAAGAATTTGGATTGACAGCTACCGACATCTAACCACCATAGTGCACGATGGGAGACGCAATGCTATTACCACACACCAATGCTAGTAATCTACGTATGTAGTTCAGGCAGCAAAGTAAAATATACCGACACACGCGTCTTTGATTGAAATACGAAAATATCCTTGTTCAACCAATTTCAATCGCCATATCTCTCACACTCTCACAGTTACCAAAATTCGGCCAACGTTGTGATCGACGGGTGACTCTGTGCTACTACCACACACAAATACCAGTGATCTTCCTGAAAAGTGATACACCATGACACATACGTTTTTGGTAGAAATATGAAAGTGCCGCAGGTCGTTCACTTTCAACCACCATATCTCCCACACCCACATAGCTACCGACATCTAACCAACAAAGTACATGATAGGAGGCACAATACCACTACCACACACAAACATCAAAGGTCTACGCTTTGTAGTTGTGGCAGCAGAGTGACATATACGGAGAGACATGTCTTTGGTTGAAATACGAAAAAATCCTTGATCGGCCACTTTCAACCACCATATCTCCCACACTACCACAGTTACCGAAATTGGGCCAACGTTATTATCGATGGGTGACTCTGTGCTACTACCACATGCAAACACCAGCGATCTGCGCTAGATAGTTTTGGCTGAAAAGTGATACACCATGACACTTACGTTTTTGGTAGAAATATGAAAGTGCCGCAAGTTGACCACTTTCAACCCCCATATCTCCCATACCCTCATAGCTACCGACATTTAACCACCATAGTACATGATACCACTACCACACACAAAAACCATTGCTCTATGCTATGTAGTTGTGGCATCAAAGTGGCATATATATATATGTCTGGTCGAATACGAAAATGCCCTGCATCGACCACTTTTAACCATCATATCTCCCACATCCCCACAGCTATCGACATTCAGCCAACGTTGTGCACAACAGGAAACTCCGTGCTACTTCCTTACACAAAGACCAGTGATCTGTGCTAGGTAGTGATGGCTGAAAAGTGAAATATAGGAAAAAACACCTCTATTTTATATATATATGTATATAAGATTATCAGTAATAATTTGTTTATTTAAAATCTATTATTGAGAAGTCTAATTCAGAAGAAATAATTAATACTTTTAAAAAATAATTTTGAGTGAAAATAATATTGTCCCCTGTGTTTGCTCTTTCCAGGCATCATAACCAGAGGAAATATTTATATTTCCAAAATAACAAAGCTTAAGAATATTATAAAATTTGATCCTTTATCTCCCCCCTCCCCCCTTTTTCTTTTATGAGTGAATTTAAACGAATAACAATAATTTGTAAATAGTCAGTAGTTTACAGAGCTTAATTCACTGTGTATCAGTTTCGACAATTGTTTGGTCTTTAATGTAACTAAACAGTTGACAAAATTTATTTGTTATTACTGTTACCACAAGGATATTACTCTCCAAGGCCATAATTGGATTAACTTTAAATCACCATCATTTTTTTTTTCTCGAGATTTTCCATTGTGAAATTGCATTTTTTGTCTATCAGTAGTAGCATGTGAACTGATAATGTGTGTTCCACATCAGCTGATGTCATTGGAGCATACTTAAATATTGGGATAATACTTTAGTTGATTTACCATTTAAAACATCAGTTACAGTGTGAAAAGTTGAAAATTCTGAATTCTTAAGAAGCTCTTTATGAAGTTAACCACAAATTTCATACCCAACAGGACCAGGGGCAAAGATGATTTTCTCTTTTACCTCATACATCAAATTCAATTACAGGAAAAAAAAATTTCTGAAGACTCGAGAAGAGTAATAATTTTGAACCAGAAATGCGAAATGAGATGTGATGCTGCAGGGAATGTCATGAGAAATTGTTGGTTGGAATACATGCAGCATTCTCATCTAGATTGAGAACAATGTTTTTAATTTCATTCAAATGTTCACTGTAACAGGCAACAATCTGAAGTCAATGTCCCAGCACAAATAGTTGTTTTTAACATCCTGATATTGTAAATTCCACAATCTATGGATTATTGAACTATTAACCAAACAAAATCGGGCATTTATTTTGAAAAACCAGTCACAGTATCTATATATTTAAAATCCACTTTATGCATTTAGATTGTTTAGAAATACAAAAAGTTAAATTTACAGATTTTTATAATAATAATTCCGTGTTAACAAAAATCATCAATGAAATTTGGAAGACAAACAGCTTACCACCAGAGTGGACATCGGCTTTAATACATCCCCTCCATAAAAAAGGAGCAAAACAGATCCTAACAACTATAGGGGTATCTCCCTCGTGGAAGTGACCTACAAGATATTGTCCAAGGCACTTTTAAAGAAAGTTGAAGGTATACTAGACCCGCAATTAGGAGAATATCAGGCAGGATTTAGAAAGGGCAGATCTTGCACTGAACAAATATTTAATTTAAAGAACACAATAGAAATGAGAAAAATCAGAAACTTGAAATATTTAATTACCTTTGTGGACTTTAAAAAGGCCTATGACTCAATTGACAGAAATGTACTAATAGATATTCTGAAAGAATTAGGACTCGATAATAAAACAACTGAAATAATTAAAGGAACACTAACAAATACAACGTCCAAAGTAAAATTTATGGGAGAAATTTCCGAGCCGTTTTAAATTAATTCAGGTGTGAGACAGGAAGATGGTCTGTCTCCACTACTTTTCAACTATGCATTAGAAAAAGTAGTGAGGGAATGGAGGAAAGCCATCAACACAAAGGGTGTTCAGCTGGGAAGAAAGCCAAATAAAATCACCATAGATTGTCTAGCTTTTGCAGATGACATGGCGGTAATTACTGATTCACTGGTTAGTGCAAAAGAACAAATTGAAGAACTAGAGAAACAGGCAGCCAAAATAGGATTACATATATCTTATGAAAAAACAGAGTTCATGACAAACATCAATGATGCTCCTCAAAATCTTAAACTTCGCAATGGCACAATAGCTAAAACAAATTGTTTTAAATATTTAGGAGAATGGATGACGAATGACACAAAAGGAAAGACGGCGATAGAAACTAGAATACATAAAATGGAAAGAGCATTTCATATGACAAAGAACGTATATAACAAAAAATCCTTATCATGGAACACAAAACTAAGGCACTATCAAGCAGTGGTTAGACCAGAAACGCTATATTCGGCAGAAACACTTAAGCTAACTAGATATGGGGATCTTGAAAAACTGGAAAAAGTAGAAAGAAGAATCTTGAGAAAAATACTGGAACCCAAACCTAATAGTAATGCTGAATACAAATTAAGACCAAACCGAGAACTATATTTGAAAATAGAAAAATTAACAGTTATAATGAGAAAAAGAAGACTGAAATTTTACGGGCACATATACAGAATGGATAGTAATAGACTAACAAAACAGATCTTCACCCTACTGAACAAATCCAAACCCACATGGTTCATTGAAAATGAAAAGGACATGAAAAATGCTGGAGTGAAAGCAGATATAATAGACAACAGAACACTTTTTAGAGAAGTAATTCACAAAGCAGGATTTCAGGAGAGACAGAAATACATAAAGGGAAGGAAATGGACCCAGGAATAAAAGGAACAACACTCTCAAAGAATGAAAGAAGTTTGGAAGCAAAGAAACTTAAATACAAAGAAACATAACCAAAGTTGATTTATCGTACCCTCCAAATGGGTTATTCGGAATAATAATAATAATAATTCCGTGTGGTCATAATGACCTGGTGACAGTTTTCTAATGGCTGCGTATTTCGCCCCTGCTGTAGGCATCTTAGCCTAACCCGGAAATCCCACCGGGTACAGAGGACCTACTACAGTTTAACGTGGAATCGGAACCACGGAAGCTTTCTGGCATACTTTGCATTACACAACAAACTGTACCAGAGGTGAAGGTCGGGTTAAGTGTTTTTGAAAATCCCCGCCGAGACAGGGGTTTGAACTGGGAACCTTTCAATCTCCAGTCAGACACGCTAACCACTGAACCACCAGGCCGCTAACAGATTTTTATTATATCATGTTATTCTAATATAAATGTACTGTGTTTTAATAATATTGAATTGAAAGTTTCGAACTGGTGGCCGCACATAGGCACAGTAACAGGACTACCCACTTGTTAGGAAAGTTCCGGACATGCTTTACTATTTACATTTTCTGTCCGGTGTCCAGAAGTGATACTGTGCTAGGATGCCTGTCTTTTTTTTCATTTAAAATTTAACAAACCTACATGTACAGCAACTACACCATTAAAGTATTGTTAATATGATGGTGCAGCATATTGTTACAGTTTACTCACTTGTTTGTTGCACACATCACAATATACAATGTTTCCAACTGTTCAGAAATTGATAAACTCGTTAATCCATTGCCTAATTTAAAACAATTTGGAGACTGACCACTTGGGCATGCTGGTACTTTACGAGAAACAAAGCAAACAGGGACTGAGCAGCAAGGATCTCATATACATTTACTTGAATCATTGTAAATAAACACTTCACAATATATTTGTGTTTTTCTGAGTTTGTATAGTCAAAAGAAAAATATTTAAAATAGGCAAAGATAGGGCCTAGTGATAATTTAGACACTATAAAACCACAAAAATGACCATATATATATTTCAGTAGAGAACAAACAAGTTTCTTGCCTAGAATCTGAAGTCTACTTATAATGGTTTCTGTAGTTATAAAATTTAATTAACCAAATGGAGTAAATTCGTGGGGTCTTATAAACCAGAGACAGAGTTTCAAGTTATCACACATTCTACTTTTCTTTTTGGCTCACCCTGCATTTTAATTTGGAATTTGAATCTCTGGGGATCATAGTGTGATTCACATAAACAAAGCAAAGCTTTGCTGGAGATCATATAGTGTCCATAAACATTGCTGGATAAACTGGGAATTTTGAAAGTGAGTGCATTAAACACTGAAGTCCCAGGCACTCAGTTAAGTAAATCAACTTTGTTGCATAGACTAGAGGCTTATATTATTGACTGTATAATTAAGTTTGTTGTTTATGGACAATGTGGAAATTAAATAGTTCAATTCATTTATCTTATCCGAAACAATTTTTGTAGATTGTCCTTATCGAGTGCCATCATATTGATTTTTTTTTCACAACTAGCTGTTACCCGCGACTTCGTACGCGTGGACTTGGAGTTTCATTGCCAGAATTGGATATAGAAAACTGTTAGTAAGATTTGTCCCAAACAACACCGAGTCGACATAATATGATGGAAAGCCATCATTATATCATCCTATCGTCTAATATGTCTCATGAAGAGAATCAATTTACAACATATTTAAAAACAGAAAAGTAAGCGAAGGTGCGGGGATGTGTGTGTGTGTGGGGGGGAGGGGGGGGGGGTTAACTGATGGCAGCTTTATTTCAGCTTGGTTTTTTCTTCTATATTCAACATGAGCATCTGAATCTTATAATCTAATAGCAGCACATTGTCTTCTAGACCTGCACCTTAGGCCAGGTTTACGTCCGCAAGGCATGTCAAAAAGGAAGACAAATTGGTGCCAGAAACTTTTATACAGACACAAATGAATAGTACAGTGCAGAGCAAATTGACTTCTATACTAAATAATAAGTTTTGTTTCTTATCGAAATTTATTAACAAATCAAACACTAACAGACTGCGCGACTGAGCAACCAACGTAACATTACAGACTAACACACGAATCTGTCTGTCTTTCATCATTCGATAAGTTCTTAAAATTTCGTGACTAAAACTGTTATTCATACCGAAAAAATGTCCTGTGTCCGTCCTACACTATTTCATTGTTAAATTCCATCAATATTGATATAGCCATTTAGTCGTCAAAACGTAACAAAAAGACAGAAACTTACTTCCACAATTATAATATAATAGTTGGTACCCACAAATTCGTTCGTGATTGTAAAGTATTCATATTGACAGCTGTAGACATCTAACCACCATAGTGCACAATGGGAGACTCGATACTATTACCACACACAAATACCAGTCTTCTGCGCTATATAGTTCCGGCAGCAAAGTAAAATTTACGGATACACACAAGTCTTTGGATGAAATACGAAAATATTCATGATCGACCAATTTCAAACACCATATCTCACACGCTCCCACAGTTACCGAATTTCGGCCAACGTTGAGATCGATGGGTGACTCTGTGTTACTACCACACAAAAACGCCGGTGATAGTTTTCACTCAAAAGTGATACACCGAGACACATGCGTCTTTGGCTGAAATATGAAATTGCCGCAGGTCGACCATTTTCATCCCCCATGTCTTCCACACCCCCATAGCTACAGACATCTAACAACCATAGTGCACGACAACAGACACGATTCTACCACCCCACATAAACACCAATGCTCTATGCTATGTAGTCGTGGCAGAAACGATAAATCTGCAGAGACACATGCCTTTCGTCGAAATACGAAAATATCCTTGGTCGGCCACTTACAACCACCATATCTAACACAGTACCAAAGTTTCTGAAATTCGGCCGCTGTTGTGATCGAAAGGTGACTTCTGTGCTACTACTACACACAAACGCCAGTTATCTGTGATCTATAGTTTTCGCTGAAAAGTGATACACCATGACACTTTTGTCTTTGGCAGAAGTATGAAATTGCCACAGGTCGACCACTTTCAACCCCCATATCTCCCACACCCCCATAGCTACCGACATCTAACAACCATAGTGCACTACATGAGATACGATTCTACTACCAAACACAAACACCAATGCTCTATGCTATGTAGTTGTGGCAGAAAAGTGACATATGCGGAAACAGTCGAAATACGAAAATATCCTTGGTCGGCCACTTACAACCACCATATCTACCACAGTACCACAGTTTCTGAAAATCGGCCGCTGTTGTGATCGAAAGGTGACTTTCTGCTACTACTACACACAAACGCCAGTTATCTGTGATCTATAGTTTTCGCTGAAAAGTGATACACCATGACACTTTTGTCTTTGGCAGAAGTATGAAATTGCCACAGGTTGATCACTTTCAACCCCCATATCTCCCACACCCCCATAGCTACCGACATCTAAGAACCATAGTGCACTACATGAGATACGATTCTACTACCAAACACAAACACCAATGCTCTATGCTATGTAGTTGTGGCAGAAAAGTGACATATGCGGAAACAGTCGAAATACGAAAATATCCTTAGGTCGGCCACTTACAACCACCATATCTACCACAGTACCACAGTTTCTGAAAATCGGCCGCTGTTGTGATCGAAAGGTGACTCTGTGCTACTACTACACACAAACGCCAGTTATCTGTGATCTATAGTTTTCGCTGAAAAGTGATACACCATGACACTTTTGTCTTTAGCAGAAGTATGAAATTGCCACAGGTCGACCACTTTCAACCCCCGTTTCTCCCACACCCCCATAGCTACCGACATCTAACAACCATAGTGCACTACATGAGATACTGATTCTACTACCAAACACAAACACCAATGCTCTATGCTATGTAGTTGTGGCAGAAAAGTGACATATGCGGAAACAGTCGAAATACGAAAATATCCTTGGTCGGCCACTTACAACCACCATATCTACCACAGTACCACAGTTTCTGAAAATCGGCCGCTGTTGTGATCGAAAGGTGACTTTCTGCTACTACTACACACAAACGCCAGTTATCTGTGATCTATAGTTTTCGCTGAAAAGTGATACACCATGACACTTTTGTCTTTAGCAGAAGTATGAAATTGCCACAGGTCGACCACTTTCAACCCCCATATCTCCCACACCCCCATAGCTACCGACATCTAACAACCATAGTGCACTACATGAGATACGATTCTACTACCAAACACAAACACCAATGCTCTATGCTATGTAGTTGTGGCAGAAAAGTGACATATGCGGAAACAGTCGAAATACGAAAATATCCTTGGTCGGCCACTTACAACCACCATATCTACCACAGTACCACAGTTTCTGAAAATCGGCCGCTGTTGTGATCGAAAGGTGACTTTCTGCTACTACTACACACAAACGCCAGTTATCTGTGATCTATAGTTTTCGCTGAAAAGTGATACACCATGACACTTTTGTCTTTGGCAGAAGTATGAAATTGCCACAGGTCGATCACTTTCAACCCCCATATCTCCCACACCCCCATAGCTACCGACATCTAACAACCATAGTGCACTACATGAGATACGATTCTACTACCAAACACAAACACCAATGCTCTATGCTATGTAGTTGTGGCAGAAAAGTGACATATGCGGAAACAGTCGAAATACGAAAATATCCTTGGTCGGCCACTTACAACCACCATATCTACCACAGTACCACAGTTTCTGAAAATCGGCCGCTGTTGTGATCGAAAGGTGACTCTGTGCTACTACTACACACAAACGCCAGTTATCTGTGATCTATAGTTTTCGCTGAAAAGTGATACACCATGACACTTTTGTCTTTGGCAGAAGTATGAAATTGCCACAGGTCGACCACTTTCAACCCCCATTTCTCCCACACCCCCATAGCTACCGACATCTAACAACCATAGTGCACTACATGAGATACGATTCTACTACCAAACACAAACACCAATGCTCTATGCTATGTAGTTGTGGCAGAAAAGTGACATATGCGGAAACAGTCGAAATACGAAAATATCCTTGGTCGGCCACTTACAACCACCATATCTACCACAGTACCACAGTTTCTGAAAATCGGCCGCTGTTGTGATCGAAAGGTGACTTCTGTGCTACTACTACACACAAACGCCAGTTATCTGTGATCTATAGTTTTCGCTGAAAAGTGATACACCATGACACTTTTGTCTTTAGGCAGAAGTATGAAATTGCCACAGGTCGACCACTTTCAACCCCCATATCTCCCACACCCCCATAGCTACCGACATCTAACAACCATAGTGCACTACATGAGATACGATTCTACTACCAAACACAAACACCAATGCTCTATGCTATGTAGTTGTGGCAGAAAAGTGACATATGCGGAAACAGTCGAAATACGAAAATATCCTTGGTCGGCCACTTACAACCACCATATCTACCACAGTACCACAGTTTCTGAAAATCGGCCGCTGTTGTGATCGAAAGGTGACTTTCTGCTACTACTACACACAAACGCCAGTTATCTGTGATCTATAGTTTTCGCTGAAAAGTGATACACCATGACACTTTTGTCTTTGGCAGAAGTATGAAATTGCCACAGGTCGACCACTTTCAACCCCCATATCTCCCACACCCCCATAGCTACCGACATCTAACAACCATAGTGCACTACATGAGATACGATTCTACTACCAAACACAAACACCAATGCTCTATGCTATGTAGTTGTGGCAGAAAAGTGACATATGCGGAAACAGTCGAAATACGAAAATATCCTTGGTCGGCCACTTACAACCACCATATCTACCACAGTACCACAGTTTCTGAAAATCGGCCGCTGTTGTGATCGAAAGGTGACTTCTGTGCTACTACTACACACAAACGCCAGTTATCTGTGATCTATAGTTTTCGCTGAAAAGTGATACACCATGACACTTTTGTCTTTGGCAGAAGTATGAAATTGCCACAGGTCGACCACTTTCAACCCCCATATCTCCCACACCCCCATAGCTACCGACATCTAACAACCATAGTGCACTACATGAGATACGATTCTACTACCAAACACAAACACCAATGCTCTATGCTATGTAGTTGTGGCAGAAAAGTGACATATGCGGAAACAGTCGAAATACGAAAATATCCTTGGTCGGCCACTTACAACCACCATATCTACCACAGTACCACAGTTTCTGAAAATCGGCCGCTGTTGTGATCGAAAGGTGACTTCTGTGCTACTACTACACACAAACGCCAGTTATCTGTGATCTATAGTTTTCGCTGAAAAGTGATACACCATGACACTTTTGTCTTTAGGCAGAAGTATGAAATTGCCACAGGTCGACCACTTTCAACCCCCATATCTCCCACACCCCCATAGCTACCGACATCTAACAACCATAGTGCACTACATGAGATACTGATTCTACTACCAAACACAAACACCAATGCTCTATGCTATGTAGTTGTGGCAGAAAAGTGACATATGCGGAAACAGTCGAAATACGAAAATATCCTTGGTCGGCCACTTACAACCACCATATCTACCACAGTACCACAGTTTCTGAAAATCGGCCGCTGTTGTGATCGAAAGGTGACTTTCTGCTACTACTACACACAAACGCCAGTTATCTGTGATCTATAGTTTTCGCTGAAAAGTGATACACCATGACACTTTTGTCTTTGGCAGAAGTATGAAATTGCCACAGGTCGATCACTTTCAACCCCCATATCTCCCACACCCCCATAGCTACCGACATCTAACAACCATAGTGCACTACATGAGATACGATTCTACTACCAAACACAAACACCAATGCTCTATGCTATGTAGTTGTGGCAGAAAAGTGACATATGCGGAAACAGTCGAAATACGAAAATATCCTTGGTCGGCCACTTACAACCACCATATCTACCACAGTACCACAGTTTCTGAAAATCGGCCGCTGTTGTGATCGAAAGGTGACTCTGTGCTACTACTACACACAAACGCCAGTTATCTGTGATCTATAGTTTTCGCTGAAAAGTGATACACCATGACACTTTTGTCTTTAGGCAGAAGTATGAAATTGCCACAGGTCGACCACTTTCAACCCCCAGTTTCTCCCACACCCCCATAGCTACCGACATCTAACAACCATAGTGCACTACATGAGATAATGATTCTACTACCAAACACAAACACCAATGCTCTAGTGCTATGTAGTTGTGGCAGAAAAGTGACATATGCGGAAACAGTCGAAATACGAAAATATCCTTGGTCGGCCACTTACAACCACCATATCTACCACAGTACCACAGTTTCTGAAAATCGGCCGCTGTTGTGATCGAAAGGTGACTTTCTGCTACTACTACACACAAACGCCAGTTATCTGTGATCTATAGTTTTCGCTGAAAAGTGATACACCATGACACTTTTGTCTTTAGCAGAAGTATGAAATTGCCACAGGTCGACCACTTTCAACCCCCATATCTCCCACACCCCCATAGCTACCGACATCTAACAACCATAGTGCACTACATGAGATATGATTCTACTACCAAACACAAACACCAATGCTCTATGCTATGTAGTTGTGGCAGAAAAGTGACATATGCGGAAACAGTCGAAATACGAAAATATCCTTGGTCGGCCACTTACAACCACCATATCTACCACAGTACCACAGTTTCTGAAAATCGGCCGCTGTTGTGATCGAAAGGTGACTTTCTGCTACTACTACACACAAACGCCAGTTATCTGTGATCTATAGTTTTCGCTGAAAAGTGATACACCATGACACTTTTGTCTTTGGCAGAAGTATGAAATTGCCACAGGTCGATCACTTTCAACCCCCATATCTCCCACACCCCCATAGCTACCGACATCTAAGAACCATAGTGCACTACATGAGATACGATTCTACTACCAAACACAAACACCAATGCTCTATGCTATGTAGTTGTGGCAGAAAAGTGACATATGCGGAAACAGTCGAAATACGAAAATATCCTTGGTCGGCCACTTACAACCACCATATCTACCACAGTACCACAGTTTCTGAAAATCGGCCGCTGTTGTGATCGAAAGGTGACTCTGTGCTACTACTACACACAAACGCCAGTTATCTGTGATCTATAGTTTTCGCTGAAAAGTGATACACCATGACACTTTTGTCTTTAGCAGAAGTATGAAATTGCCACAGGTCGACCACTTTCAACCCCCAGTATCTCCCACACCCCCATAGCTACCGACATCTAACAACCATAGTGCACTACATGAGATACTGATTCTACTACCAAACACTAACACCAATGCTCTAGTGCTATGTAGTTGTGGCAGAAAAGTGACATATGCGGAAACAGTCGAAATACGAAAATATCCTTGGTCGGCCACTTACAACCACCATATCTACCACAGTACCACAGTTTCTGAAAATCGGCCGCTGTTGTGATCGAAAGGTGACTTTCTGCTACTACTACACACAAACGCCAGTTATCTGTGATCTATAGTTTTCGCTGAAAAGTGATACACCATGACACTTTTGTCTTTAGCAGAAGTATGAAATTGCCACAGGTCGACCACTTTCAACCCCCATATCTCCCACACCCCCATAGCTACCAACATCTAACAACCATAGTGCACTACATGAGATATGATTCTACTACCAAACACAAACACCAATGCTCTATGCTATCTAGTTGTGGCAGAAAAGTGACATATGCGGAAACAGTCGAAATACGAAAATATCCTTGGTCGGCCACTTACAACCACCATATCTACCACAGTACCACAGTTTCTGAAAATCGGCCGCTGTTGTGATCGAAAGGTGACTTTCTGCTACTACTACACACAAACGCCAGTTATCTGTGATTTATAGTTTTCGCTGAAAAGTGATACACCATGACACTTTTGTGTTTGGCAGAAGTATGAAATTACCACAGGTTGATCACTTTCAACCCCCATATCTCCCACACCCCCATAGCTACCGACATCTAAGAACCATAGTGCACTACATGAGATACGATTCTACTACCAAACACAAACACCAATGCTCTATGCTATGTAGTTGTGGCAGAAAAGTGACATATGCGGAAACAGTCGAAATACGAAAATATCCTAGGTCGGCCACTTACAACCACCATATCTACCACAGTGCCACAGTTTCTGAAAATCGGCCGCTGTTGTGGATCGAAAGGTGACTTTCTGCTACTACTACACACAAACGCCAGTTATCTGTGATCTATAGTTTTCGCTGAAAGGTGGTACACCATGACACTTTTGTCTTTGGCAGAAGTATGAAATTGCCACAGGTCGACCACTTTCAACCCCCATATCTCCCACACCCCCATAGCTACCGACATCTAACAACCATAGTGCTCGACAGGAAAGACGATTCTACTACCACACACAAACACCAAAGCTCTATGTTATGTAGTTGTGGCAGGAAAGAGAAGTATACGGAGATTCGAATTTTTGGTCGAAATATGAAAACGCCCTGCACTGACCTACTTTAATCATTATATCTCCCACATCCCCACAGCTTTCGGCATTCGGCCAACGTTGTGCACGACAGGAAACTCCATGCTACTTCCACCCACAAACATCAGTGATCTGTGCTAGGTAGTGGTGGCTGAAAAGTGAAATATAGGAAAAAACACGTCTATTTTTATATATATATAAGATTTTCATGGTTGAATAATTAAAGGGGTCAAGGCATGACACATTGTTTATGGTTTTGGCAACTCATGTCTCATAAAATACACAGCTACAGAAAAAGTTTCATAATATCATTGATAGCATTTGTATATATATATTCAATAATACCACACCTCTCCAAAAAAGGCGATATGATAATTTTTTTCATGGGCCGCATCCTGTATAGCATCATTGGACAGATAGTCAAAAATGCAATTTTATTTTGACAAACTATTTACCTTTTTATTTCATGTGATGTGTGCTTCCAAAGTCATTTAAAATGTACTCTTCTACTCCTACCACCTGATGATCATTTAACAACCTGCAGTGGTGGTGGCTGAGTATAAGTCTTACAGTGTGAATGTTGCCAGGGTAGGGTGCAGAGGATTGTCTTATTGAATGAGTTGTTTGCCTTGCATGCCTGCATTGTACATACCATCTTCTGCTCAAGCCTGATAATCTGTGTTTTTATCTGTATGTATCAATTAATTTGGCCATGCTATCCTACTGTCAATTGTGGTGAGTGGTGCTTTCCTCCTATTTCCTGATTTTATCTGCATGTGGTGATTTGTATTTATGGACCAAAGTTGGCTGAAGTTAAGGGATCTAGTGAAGGAAGTTCTAGGAGGGGTGGTGAGGATCGTAGGAGGATATATCTCATTTTAGTGCTGGATTGAAAGAAAGTATTGCCCTCTGGTACAATGTGGTTGATTGATTCATGGTCAGCAAAGAAAGCAAATTAGGTGGATAGTTTTGAAATATGAATGCTTGAAAAATGTTGCAACACTTTATGTGGGAATGGTGGCCAAAACGTAAATCTGCCATGCAAAAGCAGGTAATATGTAAGGGAGCATTTAGCACAAAATTGGTAACAGCTGTAATAGTGAAGGTACTATTGCATATTCATTGGTTTGATATGTACCAAAGTATTGATGTGACAATTCAAGAGAGAGAAATCAATATATAGGAAGGTTGTTGGATTGGTATGATAGTAGCTGCAAGTAAAATCAGTTAGGTCAGAGACATTGGATGACGGAAAAATGTTTCAAAATTCTGCTGGGTTATAAGGATTACATGAGGAAACTGGGCTACAAAAATTTGGTTAAACCTTTACTTGAGTGAGATTGGGACCCACAATACGAGGATCATATGCAGGAATTAGGAATGTCCGATGAAGGGCAATCCCAGAACACAATTATTAACTGATATGATAAAGAAGCTATGTTAGTGGTGAAGAGATTACTGGA